>JANZLD010000237.1:5421619-5458090 GCA_026413575.1 Erythroxylum carthagenense
GTACGCAAACGGTTTTTAATGGCAAGCCACAAGAAGAAAGCAGATTTGGGACATAATACCTGACGCCAAACAACAGCTTTACCTTAGCACACCTTCGCGCTTTCTCAGACTTTGACTGGGCAACGTGTCTGGACTCTCGCAAATTGGTCACTGATTTTTGCGTGTTCCTTGATTCTGCCTTGATTTCTTGGAAATTAAAGAAGTAAGTCACCATTTCCTACAGTTCCTCACAAGCAGAGTATTGGCCCTTGGTAGCTAGAACCTGCAAGCTTTAGTCTATCTACTCAAAGACTTCGGCTTTACGCATAAAGGATCATCTTACCTCTATTGTGACAACAAATCAACCATCCATATTGCTGAAAACCCCATCTTCCACAAACGTACCAAACGCATAGAAATCAACTGTCATCTCATATGTACCAAGGTCTAGGAAGGGGTCGTCCACCTGCTCCCAGTCGCTTGTCACTCACAGCTGGCCGACATCTTCACGAAAGCATTGTCCAGAGGCCCATTCGAGACACTCTTGCTTAAGGTGGGTATACATGATGTACATACTCTAGCTTATAGGTTCCTATTAAAGTACACACACCAGGAGCTTCATCGTCCTCCCATAGAGACTCACTCAGAGCCGCGACACTATGAAACAAGGAAGACAAAGGAGACACTTCTAGCAATTAGGGTTCTCTACTTTTTGGTTTTATAACTGGGCTCTGAGCTCGTCTAACCATTAACGAAGTAGGACAAAGCCCACCTTTTCTCTTCCAGCCCACTGCTTTGTAATTCTCCTTATTATTGCCTTGTTATTTTAGATGCTTCTCTTTTCCTTTTATTCTCCTTTCGTTTGTAAGCTTTATGTAAAGGTGTATGTAGTTCAATAAATGATGAGCCAAAAAGTTAAATTATAGTCTTATCTCCGTTTATTTTTTTCAAAGGGTCACATTTGATTTGATGTGATACCATTGAAGCTGTAGCTTTAGCTAGCAATCCTATTTTTCACTCCAGGACAAAGCACATAGAAATAGATGTGCACTTTGTAAGGGAGAAAGTAGCTTGCCGAGACCTCTCAATATGCTACATTCCAATTAAAGAACAAACTGTCAATATCTTTATAAAACCTTTATCAACAGCACGATTTGTTTATCTCAAGACCAAGCTTACTGTAGGAGACCATCTATGCTTAAGTGGGGGGTGATAAAGACACTATTGAAAAAGCTCAGTAACAGAATTATTTTCGTGGCATATTTCTCTTTGCTTCTGGAATGTTCCCTTAACAAACATTTATTGTAAATATAATACTGTCGCAGCTCTTATCAGGCAAGGGAGCTGCACATTACGATTCTCCAAATGTTTTTTATTTTCTTATTAAAAGCTTATCAAAGTGGTATAGTCCAATTCGTCAAGAAAGAGCTTCAATTTCAATGTATGATCTCTGTGAACGAGCTCGATGAATATTATAGAGAAAGATTAGAGGACCTCATGAAGAATTTAAATGGTTAAAGGACACCAGATCTGTCTCTAGCTGTCGATCCAAAGGCCTGCTTTGGATGCTCGTCTCCAGTCAATTTGGTCATCATTTCCACCTGGACATAGTTTCCAGAATTAAGAGAATATTTGTTTCTCGTACTTGATTGGTGGGGGCAATTAACGTTTGTGTGATGTCCGGGGTTCCTATTGTGATGTCCGGACATAGTTTATCATTGGGGAATTCACACCTATCATGGCTTTGATGGGTCCAGACTAAGTGAACCTTGAAGCTCTGATACCAATCTTGAAGATGCCCCTTCTATGTCTGAAGATAGCACCTCCACTGATCAACCTGACAAGCAGAGATGTTGGTTGAATCCCTTCGTTGAGTGTCTCCAACACTGTTCACGCAAACTCCAGGAAAATGTTGCAACTTATGTTCCTCAATTTGTGATCTAATGTATAATGTATCTCCAGAATTGTAGCATAGATTTCTCACAAATTTGTGAATGTATCGCTAGAGATTTTGGTGTATTTGAGAAATGAATGTAGCTCTCACTTGAATTCAAGAATACAACTTCAGCATTTTGCAAACTAGCTGTTTTGTATGTAAGCTTCTTCTACAACTCACACTTCGAAATTAACTCTACTTCTGGAAAACTTGCTACTGGAAATCAAAGGTAAGAACATAACAAAAATGCTGGAACATGAACTGAAGTTTTTCATTGATACTTTTTTTCTATTACATTCGAAAATGAAAATATGATGAGCTTTATATTAGCTCTAGAACATTCTGCTACATCTTTTTTAAAAACTAAAAGATAAAGACATAAATTGATAAGTAATAACTAGCCTAGTACAATCCTTTCCTCATTTGACAAAACAAAAAAGCAACAGAAATTGTTCTTAGCAGAAAACAGAAACTGATATCTTCAACAGCTATTGATTCTTCAGGAGGCAAAAACTGACATTGCAAATCTGTTGATCAGGCATGGAAATGGGATGCTTGATGTACCAGCTACACATGTGTTGTTTAACTCTAATAAAAACTTTATTACACTAATCAATCTTTCTGGATTAATGCTTTAGATTTTTGCTATTCTGCTCTGGATTTCTTCTTCTGTTTTGTTCTTCTTCATTCTGCAATTCTTGAATTTTTCATTGCTGCTTCCATACGCTCTTCATCTTCATTTTTGCATTGCCTTTCACTTAACAAAAACTGATCTTCATTCCTTAGATCCATGTATTCTCGAATTATGTTGAGGATCATCATTTTCAGCTTCCATTTGCTCCTGAACTCCTTCTGCTTCCCTTTCAGCTTCCTCTTCTTCTTAATTTTCACAGACATTGCCAACTCTTCTACGATTTTCAACACTTTAGGCTGCACAAGATAACTTAATTCAACAGTCTCTAGCTGCCGATCCAAAGGCCTGCTTTGGATGCTCTTCTCCAGGCAATTTGGTCATCATTTCCACCTGGACATAGTTTCCAGAATTAAGAGAATATTTGTTTCTCGTACTTGATTGGTGGGGGCAATTAACGTTTGTGTGATGTCCGGGGTTCCTATTTGTATTAACGTATCAGGTGAGCTCACATAAGTAGGTAGGACAAAAGTTAATCTATTAAACTATTCAATTAACCGCCTTGGTTGACCAAACTTGTTTCTCTGTCAACTTAGTTGTCAAAAATGTACATCTAAGTTTATTTTGTCGAAGTTTATTTATGCATTCACTGTGATTATGTTGAACTTACGTATTCTTGAGATCTATCACTTCTCTTTTACTTCTCTGAGCTCAGCAGATATGTCACTGGAGTACCATCACCCGTATATATATATACATGCGTGGACAACCCCTTACAAGCATCACCAAGTATACAGCAACTGGCATTTCAATTATTCCTGCGAATCAATTCTTGAACTCGGCTTTATTATCGCATAAACCAATTCTTGAGAGTTAAGGACTGCTGCTTAATTGGTGCAGAGAAATGGAGGGGAAGTTGATTGCCAAATTGCCAGAGGAAGAACATCCACAAAAAACCTTTGGATGGGCAGCAAAAGACCAATCCGGTGTCCTGTCACCGTTCAAATTCTCCAGGAGGTAGGCTAAGAGTCCATTACCTGACTATTCATTTGATTAAAATTAGAAATATTCTTCTTTAATCTCTCCTCTTCGAGTACTTGAATTGACCTGTGTTCTAAATTTTCAGGGCAACAGGAGAAAACGACGTGAAATTTAAAGTGTTGTATTGTGGGGTATGCCACTCGGACCTTCACATGTCCAAGAATGATTTTGGCTTTAGTACATTCCCCGTGGTCCCTGGGTATTTTCCATTTTCGATCCCTTATAAGAACTTATGCATGCATGCTCTTAAGTCTTACCTGTATGGTTTGCCTGGTCCTACATGTCATTTTTGCGTTGCTAACCATAAAATAGCTTGTACAATGTTGTGTCATAACATCTCTTGTCTGGAATTCATACATGTCAAAACTCGGTTGCAGGCATGAGATTGTGGGAGTAGTTACAGAGGTCGGTGACAAGGTAGAGAAGTTCAAGGTTGGTGATAGAGTGGGAGTGGGATGCTTCACTGGATCATGCCGTTCATGCGACTACTGCAAAAATGATCTTGAGAATTACTGCTCAGAAATGATATTCATATTCAATGGGAAGTACTATGACGGAACCACCACGCACGGAGGCTTCTCCGACATTATGGTGACTGACGAACACTTCATTGTTCGCATCCCCGACAGTGTTCCTCTCGATGCAGGTGCTCCTCTCCTCTGCGCAGGGATAACAGTGTATAGTCCCTTGAGATACTATGGACTGGACAAACCAGGAACTCACTTGGGTGTGGTTGGGCTTGGCGGGTTGGGTCATATGGCCGTCAAATTTGCCAAGGCAATGGGAGTGAAGGTGACAGTCATTAGTACCTCTCCCAATAAGAAACAGGAAGCCATTGAGCGTCTAGGTGCTGACTCGTTTTTGATCAGCCATGACCAAGATCAAATGCTGGTAAGATACTAACTCTCTTGTATGCATGTATTGTACAAATTAAATTAAACCTGTCGAAAGTTATTTTTATATAAATTTATGAGATTAAGAAACTTAACTTAAATAGTCTTAAATTTAGACTTTATTATCAAGACGTTAATCATACAACTTTAATAAATCTGTTAACAAGAGAGTCCGTAAAAAATCAAACATATTTGAAAAAGCTATGCGACAAAAAGTTAATTAATTAATCGTGGCCAATGAAATTCTTATATGTATGTTATCTTTTAATTATATATCTTACATGTTGATCATGTAGGGTGCAATAGGAACACTGGATGGTATAATTGACACAGTATCAGCAGTGCATCCTTTGTTGCCACTACTGGGTCTACTCAAATCTCATGGAAAGCTGGTTTTAGTGGGTATCCCAGAAAGCAAACCACTTGAACTACCTGTCTTCCCTCTGCTCTTCGGTATGTTATATTCTTCGCATTGTTTAGTTTAGTTTTTGTGCATGTTACTACAACCATAGTTTTACGATCACAAAATGGTTGTGTAAAATGGCAGGGAGGAAGATAGTGGCTGGCAGCATTGCTGGAGGAATGAAAGAGACACAAGAGACGTTTGATTTTGCAGCAAAACACAACATCACAGCGGACATTGAGGTCATACCTATGGACTACGTTAACACCGCCTTCGAGCGTCTGCTCAAAGCAGATGTTAAATACCGTTTTGTCATCGACATTGGGAACACCTTAAAGTCCCACCATTGATTTACTACGATCGTTAATTGTCTCATGTCACGAAAACTATTTTCTTAAGAAAGAGGCTACGTGTAAGCATCATAATATTACTAAAAAGATATTAACTATTGATCATGTAATTGATCATTTGTCTATCTCACATAATAAGATTTCTTATTATGCAAGAAATCATTAGATGTTAATTTGCTTTTTTGTTTTGAATTCAATGGAAATAAATAGTTTGAGATCTTATATTGGAGTAGATATGTCCAACTGTTTGTAGCTATAAATTGTAACAATATGTCAGTATTTTAATATCAAATTGCTTAGTTATAGTCTTTATTGTATTATACTCGCTTCTTAATGTGAGTTTGTGTTGTTTCATATGACCGAATGAAGTACCCAATATACTACAATCGTTTTAATTTGTATTTTACTCTTTTGTTAATATCTTATATGTTGGGGTTGCGAATTCAATTCTTTATAATATTAAAAGAGTTACAACTTACTCTATTCGATAGATGAGGTTATAGTAGGTTTACTGTTTAATTTTATTAATAATAAAACTCTTCTTCTTCCTCCTCTTGCCATTTCTCCAGCCATAGCCTTTCTCCGACCTTTTAGCATAGCTTAAGTGCCTTTGTTCCTTTTACCATTTAGCCATCTCCTGCTTTCCCATAAACTCTCTCTCTTCTGCAACTCTTTTCTGCCAAATTTTTTAACCCCTATTTGTTTAGCCTATTAATATTTGAAAGTGTGCAAAGAATAGAAGACTTTTCACCTGTTACCCTCACCATGAAATCAAACCTCAAACCCTAGTGTTAGGTGATGGAAATCAACTCTTGATGTCTTTTTTTTTTGGACAAGAGCATACCCTTTCCATCCTTAAAAGCTCTCCTTTGAAATAGTGGAAAAAAAGGATTATGCGAAGTTCTACTCACGGACGAAAACCTAATACTCTTCAAATTTGAAAAGATCAATCAATCTAAAGAAATACTAGGGGCAGGCCTTTGGCATGTACAAGTCAACCCCGCTTCTTGCAATTCTGATTTCTTAGAATATGCCTAGAAAAGATTAAGTTCTCTAATTTACACATTTATATTAATCTACATGGAGTCCCCCTAGACTATTGGTCAACTAAGGGGGGTTCAACATACTGGCCAACTTTATAAAAAAAACAATAGGAACTGATGCTAACACCATTCTTAGTAGTAGAGTGGGATATGCCAGGTTATGCATTAGTATTGACATGGGAAAGGAGCTACCCGCTGTCATTCCCATACTAAGGCTTGGAGAAGGTGACACTATGTTTGAAAATGTTGTAAGAGTAGAAGTCTTATATCAATGAGCAAGGAAAGCAATGGAAAGCTACTGGGAAAAAATTTTCTAGAAGGGACTACTCAGAAACCATGGAGCAGGATATTGCCTCCTTGTCTTGGCCTACTGAAAATAACTACTAGATCATAGAAGAAGGCAAGGACCATGAAGTAGGAGAGTCAAGTACTCTTAATAATGAGGCGTTATAGGAATTACGTATCAAAAATCCAAGTTTAGAAATCCTTGGGAAAGATAGCATAAAAACAAAAACTTTAGTTGAAGATACATTAACTAGGGGCAACAAATAGGTGGAAATAGTTGTAGGAAGCTCTTACAAACACTCTAGAAGGTCCCCAACACCAATATGATAACTTCAAACTCATTAAGGAAAGAAAATCTAGAAGGAAGAATATGCTTAAAGGCCCAGAATATTTCAACCAAGTATATTAATAGTATCCTATAATTTAAAAGGGATAAATAATCCTCCAAACAACAAATGATAAAGGATTTTGTCTTGGAGAATAAACCGACTTTGATTGATATCCTAAAAACCAAACTAAGCTTAGATAGATTCACTAAAGGTAATTTATGGGAGAACAATGAAAAATACTTTCCAACCACTAACACCATCATTATGGAAGGATAGATGTGGGTTTTGATAGCTAACTAGTGAGAACTCAATAGCTACAAGCAACAAACCAGTTAATGCATTTGGATGTAGACTACATCTAGGAAAACAACAAAATTACAGTCACTTCCATTTATGGAGCAAACCTGAATTTGTAGAGGAGAGCACTTTGGAGTAACCTAAAAGAGATTCAGCCTCTAGTCCAAGGACCCTAGCTAATAATAGAAGAATTTAACAGCACACTTCACTTTTTTTAGGCAAATGGCAATGTCAATTTAAGAGCTAAGAATTCACTGATTTGAAGTTAGAAGGCCAATTGTTGAAGAGAGAGTGCGGAAAACACACACTAAGAGACTGAAAACAGTCATACTTTATCATTGATAAAATTTGGATTTATACAGAAAATTGAAACTAGAAAAGCTATAAAATAGGAACTCAACTTGATCATAACAAACTGATCTAAACTAGAATGACTTATTCAAACTAAAATTTAAATTGAACAGATTTTATTACAACTGATTTGTTGTAACAGAAAGATGCAATCTTATCACTCCTCCTTGCATCTTTTTGTGCAGATTCCCATCTTCATTCTAAAGTTCTCAAACTTTTTCTTAGACAAGGTCTTGGTCATTATATTAGCAACTTGATCATCACTTCGGCAATATATTAAAGCAATTTCCTTGCTTTTTTGAACTTCTATAAGAAAATAAAATTTGATCTTAAAATGCTTGGTTCTGCCATGAAAAATAAGAATGTTAGAAATAGCTATATCAGCTTGGTTGTCAACATAAATCTTTATTCCTCCTTCTTGTGTATGCTTCAAATCTTCCAGCAACTTTCTCAACCATAACGCTTGATTTATAGCACTTGAAGCTGCAACATACTCTGCTTCTGCTGTAGATTGAGCCACAACATCTTGTTTCTTTGAGCTCCAAGAAAAACAACCTGAACCAAGACTAAACACATATCCAAAGGTGCTTCTCATATCATCACACGATCCTGCATGATCACTATCATAAAATCCAACTAATTTCAGATCTGTTGATTTCTTAAACATAATACCAAAATTTTTAGTGCCTTTGATATATCTTAACACTCTTTTTGCAGCTTTAAAACGCAACTCACTAGCACAATGCATGAATCTGGACAGCAAACTTACAACAAACATAAGATCTGGCCTAGTTATCGTAAGGTACATCAAACAACCAATAAGACTTCGATACCATCCTTCATCAACTTTCGTAGCCCCATCATCTTTGCTTAGCTTCTCATTTTGCATTAGAGGAGTACTCAATGGCTTGCAAAGATCCATTTTAAATTTCTTCAACACTTCTTTGGCATACTTTTGTTGTCCAATGAAGATTCCATCTTCTGATTGTTAAACCTCCATTCCAAGAAAGTATGACATCTCCCCTATGTCAGTCATCTCAAACTCCACCATCATTTTCTCCTTGAATTTTTGTACCATGGCTGCACTGCTTCCTGTCACAAGTAAATCATCAACATAAAGAGAAATGACAATCAAATCTTCATTTTCTTTCTTCACGTATAGGTTGATTCAATCAAACTCTTCATGAAACCACTTTTCAACAAGTATTCATCGATTCTACTATACCAAGCTCTTGGAGCTTGCTTGAGGCCATACAAGGCCTTTTTCATCATATACACTTTATCTTCTTCTCCTTCCATAATAAAGCCTTTAGGTTGCTCAACGAAAATCTCCTCCTCTAAATAGCCATTTAGGAATGCAGATTTGACATCCAAGTGAAATATTTTCCACTTTTTTTGGGCTGTAAAAGCTAAGAGCATTCTGATTGTATCAAGTCGAGCAACTGGAGCGAAAGTTTCTAAAAAATCTACACCAAATTGTTGGGCATAGCCCTTGACCACTAATCTGTCCTTGTACTTGTTTATTGTTTTATCTGGATTTAGCTTTAACTTGAACACCCACTTCACTCCAATTGCCTTCTTATGACTTGGTTTATCCACCAATACCCATGTCTGGTTCTTCTCAACCATTCTAAGCTCCTCCTTCATTGCTTGAACCCATTTGAGTTCACTTGCTGCATCTTTATAGTCAGTTGGTTCATGCACAACAACATTACAATTTTCATAAATATCAAAGAGTGATCTAGTACCCCTTACCGAAGCATCATCAATTGATTCATCATCAAATTGGAACTTAATAAAATCATCTTTGACTTCTTTATGCTCTATTTCTCACTTCTCCCAATTCCAAATAGCTGATTCGTCAAACTTAACATCTCTACTGATGATAATCTTCTTAGTCACAGGTTGATAGACTCTGTAACCCTTAATAATGCTGCTGTAACCAATGAAAATTCCAGCTTCAGCCTTCTTGCCTAATTTGTCTCTTTTCACATCAGGAACATGCGTGAAACATATGCAACCAAACACCTTCAAATTCAGCACTGAGGGTTTGTAACCAAACCATACTTCAAACGGCATCTTTTTCTCCAATGCTTTTGTTGGCAGCCTATTCAGTAGATAAACTGAAGTATTGACAGCTTCAACCCACAACTCTCTTGACAATTCTTTTTCGAGCAACAAGCACCTGGCCATCTCCATTATTGTTCGATTTTTTCTCTCACTTATACCATTTTGTTGGGGGGTGTAAGTTGTTGTGAATTGATGCTCAATACCAGCATCTTCACAAAACTTGGCAAAATTTTCAGATGTATACTCAGTTCCATTATCTGATCTAATCACCTTTATATTCTGATCACTTTAATTTTCAATCCAATTTTTGAACTTCCAAAAAACATTCAGCTAATTCAGATTTAAATTTTAGAAAGTAGACCCAACACATTCTGCTAAAATCATCAATGAACACAATATAATACCTTCTTCCATTTAAGGATTGAGTCTTCATCGAGCCGCACACATCCGTATGAATAAGCTGAAGTTTTTTAGTAGCTCTCCAGGCCTTGTTTTGTGGAAATGGCAATCTGGATTGCTTTCCCATCTGACACACTTCACAAACTTCAGTCCCTTCTTCCACTGTAGGCAAGTCCTGTACAAGCTCATTCTTATGCATAAATGAGATAGCAGAATAATGAAAATGCCCCAGCCTTTTATGCCAAAGTTGAGACTGATCAACAAGATTAGAATGTGCACAAGAATTTGCTTGCTCCCAATCCAACGAGAAGCTTTTCCCTTTCATCTTCACTGAGAACAATCTTTGTCCCCTAGGATCAAAAATCTCATAGGCTTTATCGTTAAAGTTTAAAGAAAAACCTTTCTCCAGGAGTTGACCAACACTCAACAAATTTTGGTTAATTTCAGGTACATACAAAACATTGTTGATTAGTTTTATACCTAAGCTGGTGTTAATGCCAACCTCTCCTTTGCCTTTAACATCAATGCAATCTCCATTTCCAATTCTGACTTTGGAAATGTATGATTCATCAAGCTCCTTAAATATCGACTTATCGGTGGACATATGGCAGGTACACCCATTATCAATAAGCCATACTTCACTGGTGGTGTTTCCAACAAAACAGGTTGCCACAAATAATTGCTCCTCCTTTTGTTGATTAGCTACTTGAGCGTTCTGTTCTTCTTGTTTCTTATGTTTGCAAACCTTTTCCACATGTCCTTTTTGACTGTAATTCCTGCAAACAACGTTGGGCCTAAACCAGCAACGCGAAGTCTGGTGTATTGTCTTTGTGTACTGTTCACATGGCTAAAATTTTCCTTTGTCACCAACTTCACTATTTCCACTCTTATCCTTCTTAGACCACCCTTTCTTGTTATTTTTATTATCAAACTGAAATTGTTTTTTGTCCTTAGCTTGAAAAGCGCCTTTGATCGTCGCCTCTTGCCTATATCCTCTCCTTTGTTCTTGAGCCTTAAGTGCATTCATCAACTCAGACAAAGAAATTTGTGAAGGATTTCTTGAATCTTCAAGAGATGATATCTTGGCTTCAAATCTTTTCGGCAAGCTTACCAGCACCTTCTCCACAATTATGCTATCAGACAATTCCTCACCAACAAATCTGATTTTATTGAATACAGTTAAAAGTCTATCAAAGTAATCTTCTATGCTTTCAGTTTCCTTCATTCTCAAAAGTTCAAATTCTCTTTTGAGATTCAAAACTTGCATTTGATTTGTTCTTTCACTACCTTGATAAATTTCCTTAAGAGTCTCCCAAGCTTGCTTTGCAGTTTCATAAGTCATAATTCTTGTAAAAACTATTTTAGAAATAGCAGCATAAATATGAGAAAAGGCTTTTGGAGCTTTCGTCTTTTCTTCATCATGAGCTCTGATTTGATTAAGTGTAGGGTTGTTGCCGAGCGGAGGTATCTGTCTTTCATCTTCAACCCACTGCCGTAAACATAGACCTCTCAAATGAGCCTTCATTTTGACATCCCATATTTGATAATTATCTCCATTAAAAATGGTGGGTGAAAAAGATGTGTTTGTTGAAGCCATTCACTCACTGGTTCACTCAACACAAGTCCTATAAGAAAATACAGCTTTGATACCAATTTGTTGAATAGAGTGTAGAAAACACACACCAAGAGATTGAAAACAGTCGTACTTTATCATTGATTGAATTTGGATTTATACAGAAAATAGAAACTGAACAAGCTAAAAGACGAGAACTCAATTTGATCATAAAAAACTAATCTAAAACAGAATGACTTATTCAAAATAAATTTAAATTGAATTGATTTTGTTACAACTGATTTGCTGTAACAGAAAGATGCAATCTTATCAGACACTATTCAAGCTATAAGGATTGGAAAGCCTAAAAGGGAATTATTTCACTTTCATCACTTTCAACTAAGTGGAAGAATTCATTGGGGAAGGAAAATGGTACTGTAGGTATCAAGGTTTTGAAACCATAATAGGGAATGTTCCCACTTATAAGCTTAGTTTATAAGAGAAGAACAAGATCTCCTAGAAAAGACATGTCTCAAAACAATTTACCAGCAAACCATATTTTGAAATGCTCAGGACTCGTATGAAAAAAGTCCTATGGAAAAGGCTAGTATGGTTTAACAATAACTCTCCTAAAATGTCATTCAATTTATAAACTGTTATTAAGTAAACACTCTGAATCATGCATAGAGTAAAGGGTATGGAATTGCGCAATAACCTCTGTAAGCTTTGAATTTAGGATCTAGAATCTCAAGATCATCTCTTAGTTAACTATCATGTTATTAGTTTTTGGAACTATTCTTGTAGCAAATATAGACTACAATGGTTTGGAAATAACTGGGCATAAGTTATCCTTTGGGTGATGCATACAAAGTTCATACATGAAGGAGATAATACCTTGCTCAAGCTAGTGTTTAGTTATCGAACTTATATTATATGTGAGGAAAGGAATACAAGAGCAATTCAATAAATAAAACTCAATATCCAAGACTTGTGTTAAGGCCTTTTTATGAGAATTAGAGGACTTATACTCGCTAAAGGATTAACTAAGTATACTAGTTTTAATATTGCTTGATGTTGGCAAGTTTCAACATAATAGAGAGTTCTTATCTTAAAGGGGACTCAAACATACTTCTAATAGAATTTAAACCAATTCAAACAATTTTGAGCAAGTAGACGTTGTAGGATAAAGTGATGCTCATAGGAATTATCTACTTACTCTTACCACTATCTTAGTCAATAGTCGCCAATCGAAGTTGCTTTTATTTGTACTAAGGAGAATCTAAACAGGACATCCAAATGATTTGCTAAACTACTTTTAGGTGGATTAAAGAGCATATTTTTCCTAGTAATGTTAGCTAGAGATGAGTCATGATCTTGCATCCATTTGGTAAGTTTCTAATACTCTTTAAATTGTCTGGTTTATTTCTTATAATATCAAGAACTTTAAGTTTGTATTATCCACAAACAATGACGATGTTGTATCCCTTTACGTAAGGTGTAGCTTTTAGTTTCATAGGCAATGGCAGTTATGGGTTTTCCAAGTTTATTTTATAAGCCATGCCAAAAGCTAGCTTTGTTGCTTTCATAAATTGTAACTTTTGGATGTAGCTTTGCTATTCTTAGCATATTAATTCATTCACTTTAACTTTTTGAAAAAAAATTAAAACATAACATCAAATTCAAAAAGTAAATAGCATCCATTGGTAAGAACTTAAATTAATTTCAAATATTATCTTCACATATTTCAACGGTTATGATAATTATTCTTTTATACATAATAAGAAGTGTATTAAACTTTTTAAAGAAAATCTTTTAAGTTTACAAAATAATATTTTGGTAATTCTTAGATATCTTTTCTTACATCTATAAATATTGTATAAATTTCTATAACTGAAGCAAATATGAAAATTTTTGTATATTTCCAAAGAGTTGAAACGTTCAATTATTGTATAATATTTTTATATTATATTTATTATTATTAAAAATTTATTGATATTTTTATATTTTTATTAATTACAAATTTTAAAAGATAATTATTGATTTATATGTCAGTACTAATTTTGTTAATATTTGAATATAAAATATACAATAGATTATTTATTATAAATAATTTACATTCATAATATATAAATTGACTTTAAATTTAAGTATAGTTAAATATTTCAAAAATTTGAGTAAAATATAATTATTGATCATAGAACTAATATTTTTTTACTCATTACAAATTCTAAAACACTATTTAAAATAACATTTAACATTGTAGAATTAAAATGAACTTTTATAGAATATTATACTTATTAATTTGGTAAAAATTATTTATAATAATTGATAAGAAATTGTAAGTAAAATTAAAATAAAGGGACATATATTAAATAAAAATATTAAATAAAATAGATTTACATAATATATAAAATATTATTTTAATTTAAATAAAATGTAAAATATTCAAATAAAATTTAAAAACGGTGCAAGGCAAGTATAATTACAGTGGAATATGGTTGTTAGCTTGTTGCAAAGAAACATTTTATCTTTCACATGATTAAGCAATTCATTTAACATACATTATGTATAGATAAACCTTTGCTTGTACACCAAATTATTTTCATTTGCTTGTACAGGTGCATGTTTCTTCTAAAATGTCATCTTTTGCAAGGCAAAACAATTCTTTCACTGAAGAACAATCACTAGGAGTCCTAGCATTTTTATTGAAAAAAAAAACAAATAGAAGTCCAAGTTCAATAGCTCTCTTATCATGTGCTATGTACGTTTATTTTCTTCGTCGGCTTTTTTAGGTTAGCGAGAAATGATCCGAAAGCCAATGACTGTTACTATACCTTTTAATCAATTATGAGTTTTTTAATTATATATTCCATAAAATTTTGATGGATGAGTTACTTAAAGTTAAATCTTTATTAATAATGGATTTAAATAAATTGATTTCTATAAAATTTTAATGTATTTTATTTTTAATCAATATTTTTTAAATTTTAAATGAGTTAACCTCTTTTAACACAATTCTAACCCCTGATTTTTTAAATTAGAAAACTGTTAGAGAGAAAGGAATAGAGAAAATTTCATCCTTATTATTAGGTTTGGAAAAATAGTTCAAGTTCAGTTTGACTTGATTTGACTGAACTCGAAGTTAACAAACTTGAGTTGAGTTGACTGAACTTTAGGATGGACTTTATTTTTTAGAGTTTTAGACCATGTTTAGATTTAGACTATAAGGTCCGACCTAGCTCAAAGCCTAATACTATATATATTCAATAAGGTTGAGAGTTTTGCTCTTCTCTTCTTTAGTTGCTTTCGGTCCTTTTTCTTCTTCTTCATTCTTGGTTTTTTGTTTCTCTTCAATCTTTGGTTTCTTTAAATTCTTTCCTTAGCCTTAGATACTAATCTCACTCATTCTGATTTAAGATGCAACCTTTTACTAAACCCATGTCAAAGTCACCAAGCCTTAGTCCCAAATTAGCAGTATTCTTCAAACTCTTCTTGCTTTCTTTAACCATTCTCAGGCGATTTCCTTAAGTGAGCCTCGGAAAGTTTTAGAATAAGTTGGAATATTTCACATTTGTACCTCTCTTTCTTTAAGCAATCAATCCTTTAGATCATTCTAGAGTTTTCATCTCTACTTTTACGCTTTGGATTCTAATTCTTATTAGGTTGGGGATTAGCATCAAGGTTTCAACATCAGAGATTAAATAGGAGTGTTGGGTTAAACCGAAAAGTTAAATTTGGGTTAAGGTGGGGTTTTTGGGAAAGCTTCAAACTACTCGAATCTTGATTGGTCTCAAGTTCAGGTGACATAATTCAAATTAGACTTGCTCAAATTGTTAATTATCCTACCTATTATAACATAAAGTAAGAAAGAGAATACTCTAAGGTAAATTATAAGAATTATGTGCATATCACATGATGTTATCCACATCCTTAAAGTTCAAAGACTATTCATTCCTATTGTAAGGCCCCAACATGTACCCTAGAAGTACTATAGTAAGTTTAGGGTGTGTTATAAAGTGAACATAAAGAATTAAGTGCATCTAAGCATAATAAGAGACATAACAGTATTTAATGTGAAAGACATAGATAAATTGGTAACTTGTTCATTTTGGTATGGACATACATACTTAGATATGAAATATGGATAAGAATGAAATTTATTGATGAGACTATATGTTAATGTATTATGCCAATATGGGAATTAAAGGAAGAAGAAGGACTAAATGTGTACCCAATTGGATTAAAGCATGTGTAATAGGATTAAAGCATGTAAATCCAATAGGATTGAAGCGTATGTGTCATTAAATAGGCATGTAAGAGAGGAGAGAGGGACATGCATTTAAGGTTTTGACTGTCAAATTTTCCTCTTCTCATTTTCTCTCCATTTCATCTTCTTCATTACACCATTTTGCATGTAAGGAATCAAATTAATCCTAAGTAGAAATTAAGGTAAAAGTTAGTGGTTTTTCTCTTCATCTTTATCTTTTCTTGATTTTCTCGTGAAGAGCTAGGATTATAAGGTTGGGATTTAGGTTGAGATATGTATTTATGATGGTTCTAGCTGGTAAATCAAGCAAAGCTAAAGGAGAAGAGAAGGAAAAGTACTAGCTAGTTGCTCAATTTCAAGGTTTGGGACTACATTTAGTTTAATTTTTGTTTGTATATGTTTGAATGGATACAAAGACTCATTGGGATATCGAATGGTTGCTAAAATGGTGTTTTGGTGTTTCTTTGCATGGAATTGGTTGAGTATGATAAGAGAGTAACGTGTAGTGGAATTTTATCTAAGGTTCACTTGAACTAGTCTCGTTATTTTAGCTATAACTCAGCCTACAGACCTCAAAACTAGGTAATTTTAATTGTAAATGAAACTTAAAACATAGTAATAAAAATCAATAGGAGATACTTGGACCTAATTCTGGCTTAATAAAACTTGAATTTGAGATTAAAAATGGTGATCTGAATAGCTTGATTTTTAATGTTATGGAAACTAGAGATATAAGAAAATGATTAGAAGACTTTAAAACCTAATTTGAACTTTTTTGCGTGAAAATTTTGAAACAAGTGGAGAAATGTATTTTGGGTAGGAGATACAACGGGAAGGAACTTGCACTATTTTGAGTTTGTTTTTAGTTCTAATTTTTAGCGAATCATATCTGAACCTTTTTGGATGTTTATGAAACTTTGAAAACACATAAAATAAATGAAATATGACTCACCATATGTGAATTGGGTTATTAAACATTGAAATTTGATATTGATCACAATGTATGCTAAAGGAAATTTACATGAATATAAACGATTTATATGCATATTTATTGCTTATATATGTATAGTATGATTATACAAATGTGATTTTGATACCTTCTAATGGTGGTAAGTTATGACTTGCATGTATTAACTCAAATACTGATTTCATGATTTCAAATGAATATCATATGGTTTACCAATATATGAATTATGAAATTGGCAAATGATTAAAGGAAAATATTACAGTGCCTGCTTCATTATGTTGGTGATGGATAGATAGACATGCCTATAGGGTTACAGTGTAGCTAGTATAGTTTGACACCAATTGTGTCAAAATTTAGAGACTATAGTGTCTCTAAATTTTGATGCCTTTGGGTATCTATAATTTGATAATTTCAGGTACTTATAGTTCAATATCTTCTGATATCTATAGTTCTCATTATCCACACCCATAAGGATGTGCAGGCCTAATATAGAAAGTAAATTAAACAATTATAAATAAGAAATATAGCATGACAACATAAATAATTAGTGTTTATGAGCATTTATATTGATTGTACTGATGATTTATAATGATGAGTAGTTGTATTGAAAATTTATATTAATGAGCATTGAATATCAATATTTGGCTTACAAATGTGAATTTACAGTATATAAATTATACATTGCAACATATTTGCATTATGTACCTTGATTATTTATTTCTTCATTATTTATATATTTTGTGATATTTATGAATGTGTGTGCTTAGCAAATGACTACTGTGAGTGATCATCCAAACTAAGTGTTTCCCCACTAAGCTTTCAAGCTTAGTGTGAGTGCTAATCCGTGTAGTTCTAATTAATAGGAGTGAGGTACAAGGATCATCTGTAGAGACCATGGCCAACTATTAGTAGTAAATGTACTTTTAGATTGTATCTTTTTTAATAAAGATGATTGTATACACAACAGTTTGTAAGTAAGAATTTAACTTATAGGTAATATTGCTTTTAGACTATCATGTAAATGCAAAGATGCAATACAACTCTTAAATGATAAAAGTGATGAAATTTTGTAGTAGATATACGCATATATACAGTATTAAATAGACAAATGTGTGATGACAATCCCTAATAAATAAATAGAAATGAATGCCATGATTGTTTATACAAAAATTTGGTTACCCTATATATGGGTAGTTGTAGGTTCCGTATAGGGGTATTACACTTATCAAATGTTTTTTAGTAAAACAGTTAGGCTAAAAGTGTTTTTTGAACCATATTATCTTTATTAGAATATAACTTCAACTGTAAAGTCTCAAAGTGCTCACTTTGAACCCTAACATTTTTAAAACGTTCAAAATAGATCTTAAGTGGATTAAAAACTAAATAAAGTTAAACTTCTATTTATTAAGTACCGTGTCATCATTGACATGGTATTTTATATTATCTTTTAAAATTATCTAGTAGGTTTAACAACTACATATATGCCACATGGTATAATGAGGCTACCAATTGATTTAAAAAAGTTAAAATTATTAATATTTTAATTAGCTTAATTATTTTATATCTTGCTTATATTAATTAAGTTTTTAAGTAAAATTTTCAATCTAACTTATTTAAATCAATAACTAATTCTCAAATTATTTTGAAACTCTAATTGAATCTAAAAGGAAAGACATCTTTGAAAGAGTGCAATCTTAGTTGTAGCAAAGAAAACTCTATAAACAATGCTATCAAAAACTTCAATGGTCCTTATTAATATTGGAATGAGGAGCATACATATCACTTGTTCAATTACCCCATCAAATTTTGAGGTTATTAGATAGTATAGAAGTTAGAAAAATATAATTAAATATGAAAAATTAAAAATCTCAACTACACTAGAGATAATGGAATTTCCAATTGAGAATATGAGTTTAACACTGCCACCTAAAATAGATACACTATTAACAACTACCTGCTATGAAACATTCGTCCCTCTGATTGCAAACTCCTTTACCTTATCAACCAATCCTTCCTAAGTGATAATCAATTCCATGAAAATCACATCCAGTTCAATGTAAATATGGTCCCATTCCTGCTCTTTTTCATAAACTTAAAAGTTTCTCTGAAATAGAAGATAGGTTCATAAAATCATTATTATCCATCCTCATCTTAATACCATTCTTCTCTACATAATATCTCTCTTTAGCATATGACTTTAGTGAAATGACTTCATCTTTTCCTTCATTCTCAATGTTATAGAAAAAGAATATCAATCTAGCCAAAACGACAATGTCATACCAACTATCAACCCAATTGCCACAATGATTTTTAATCTTTTCGGGATTCCTTTGGTGCAAAACTAACTAACTGCACTATGCCCAAAAATTTTTCTTTTTAAAGAAGACTTTGTAAAAAATGTTGAATCCACATTTTTACTACTCTATAAGAACCTTAAGTTGAGAATTAACAATGACTCCATACCATCGATAGTCTCATAAGCAATAATTCAAATCCAATATAATAAGCTAAACCAGAGAGAGGAAAGGGGGCTGGGTTCAATTAGAATTTCACAATAACTTGGGAATTAGTTTAGATTAGGATTTTAGTTAAAAAAGTTTAACTAATATAATTAAGATATAGAATAAGTAAATTAGTTAAAATATTAAAATTTTTAAATCATTTGTCAGCCTCACTTTCACGTGTCATACTAATTGATTTTTTTAAATAATAAAAATATCATAATAGCAATGACGTAGCACTTAACAAGAGAAAGTTTAATTATATTTAATCTTCCATCTACTTAGCATCTGTTCTGAAAGTTTTGAAAACGTCATGATTAAAATTGAATACTAAAAAGTTTAGGGCTCAAGTTATATTATGATAAAAATGACATGATTCCAAATACACTTTTAAGCCTAAAAACGAATTAAACATTTTTACTTATGGAAGTAACATATTGTAGAATAATTATTTTTTTAATTTACATAACCAAATGACGGTTTTTATTACATAATATGCATAAAAATATTTCTTGGTCATGCAGTATTTTGACTATTTCATCTTAAGATGCAATATATAGATTAAGAAACTCTAAAAATAAATACATTGGAACATGTGAAGGTGATTAACACTCAAAATCATAGAGAAGTATATACATTTATATAAACTAAGTACTAAATAGTGAAATAGAGACCTTTACTTCACCTGTAAAGAAGAACCCAAGTAAAGATTATTACAAGGGTTTGCTTATATTGTATTAAGAAATAAAACCATATCTCTTGTACCACGTCAAAAGAGAGATTTAACAAATTGGAGTGAAGGTATGCTAGTTTGATAAATTTGAAGCTCAGTAAGTGAGAATCTCTAAAACTAAGACAAACAAGAGAATGAGCATATCAACATGTCAGATAAAAATAAAATAAAATCAAGCTTTGTAGCATTTATTAATGACATGATTATTGAAGGGATTGTATTTAATTAATAGTAAGTAGGTGCAAATCCTAATTAAACATACATTATTTTGTTTGGAACAAAATTTGAGTTAATACTATGTAACAAATGATATAAAAAGGATTTTGTTATTGAACCATGTAATAGATTATTTTAGTAGATCGACCTCATATTGTTAACATCAATAAAGACCACAAAAGGAAGAATGTTAGCTAGTTATTTATTAAGGTTTAGTTTAATTAGTATGGGGATTTTTAAAAGGGTCGACTTTTATAAATTTTATAATAATAATAATAATGATAAGAACAACAACAACAAGAACAACAACAACAACAATAATACATGTATAACTCTTTTTTCGCATTCACAACTAAAAGAGATATATTTATCAATAAATAGAACATTACAATTCATCAACTTTTGAAAATTGGGATTCTCATAGGCAATCTGGTTTTCTAATAAATGTTTTACATAACAATTGCAAAAAAAGTTTCATTTTAATTACCTTAAAACTAATACCATAATAAAAGGAGAAGTATTACTAATAAAAATTTTAGGAATAATCAATCCTAAAGTGTTCAACATTTTGAGATTTTTTCAATTCAGTGTGCAAACTTTTAAATTTTTAATTGAGTGACTAACATTTTAAAATTTTAATAATTTGGTTCAAAATAGTAGTTTTGAGTGATTTAGCTAATAGATAGATATCCATATAGCATTTAATAAATATGTCACATCATCAAAGATAAACTTTTGAACTAAATTGTTAAGATTTTAAAAGGTTGGCTACTTAATTAAACAATTTAAAACCTTAAGCACTAAATTAAAAAAATAGATACTTTTGAATATATTATCCTTCACAAATTTTTCTCAAATATATGGAATTGTCAATTTAATAAAAAGACTTTAAATAGGTTACTTTGGAATACACTATGATTCTATTGTTTTAGAATGCTTTTATTTATTTTCTAGTACTATTACACACAAATTCAGTTCTTATGTAGTTGGAATGTATGCATCACATCACTAAAATTTAAAGTCGTCTAATTAAGAAGTTAATTTTTTACCTTTATATTGTTATGAAATTAAGTCCTATGAAACATTGGGTATTTTGTTATTATAACCTACTTATTTGACCTTTTTTTTTATCTTAAATGTTCATTTAGATATAAAAGAAAAGCGCTGAAATTCGATTTCACAGAAGATAAGATATTAAAAATCTTCATGCCAAATAATGCCCCAAGATGATTTTCTTGCAATAGAAATTCTTACTTGACCAATACCTTGGAGGCCAATGAGGAATATTTGTGATTCATTAGTAGGTTGAATGGGGTAGATCATCTTTGAAAGCTTCTCCAACAAGTTCTCTTAAGTGAAAGGGATGAAGCAATTGGATTAATTATAATCACTTGCCTTATTGAGAGCACTATTCCATGGTCCCATGGTTATGGTTAGTGTTGAAGAGAGTTTGATGAGAGGGCTCAATCATGTTTGTATGCGCAAACCACTTAGAAGATAGAAATGGACAAAGTCTTGATTGGATCACGGTGACGAAGCAATGAAAACAATGCTAACACTTGATTGGAACATGAGGATGAAAAGGAATGAAATGATAGTTGAAACCCTAACTTTGGCCAATGTATATGTAATATAGAATAAACTCATTGGATTATGACACCCACTACGATGACCAAGTTTACGAGAAAGAGACCCAATTGGTTTATTTGGAAGTGCATATCCACGTCAATTTAGGGCATCAATAGGAAGCAAAATGTTAGTTTTGGGTCCCAAGTATTAAGTTTAAGGCAAAAGTTGTGGGAACGGAGTTTCAACTTTCTTAGCTCTACCTCAACTGCCACAAAGGGCTGTATTATGCAATGTACTCAATATGTCCCAAAAAAAAAAAAAAAAAAAAGTACAAAGAAGCACCTTTCCTTCAAGTGCACAAGTTTTCAAATGTATATAGGTTGTGCTTCTGCACCTTTTATTTGCTTCAGACAAAAAGCATGATAAGAAATAACAAAGCACCTAATATTTAAGCAAAAACAGTTTAATATCCTTTCTAATAGATGTACGCTACTAAGGAAAATCGGACACCATCTTTGCACCTCTCAAAAGCTGGATATATAACCAGCCGATATACACCATACACAAGATAAAGCACCGACCTTGCGATATATGTTGACACGTAATAAGAGATCTACACTTTGCACCGAAAAAAGGGTTTCATTTTGAAAGTGTTGCCTTGGGTTATCCCTTCCCTTTATTGACCGTTCTGCAAGGTGGTTAAAAAGTTGATTAAAGCCTATGAGTATGAGAGTTAAGATTTAAAGAGTGTAGTCTTGAGAGTTGCCTTACTTGTTTCAGACCTATAATACTTACAAGGCATCCAGTTGGTGATATGTAAAGAACCTACCATATTCAATATAATTCACTGCTTTCACTATTTTTCAACAAATTCTTTCTATGGTGATTGCATGTTTGGACAGCAACTAACCCAATGGGTTGAAAGATCCAGCATTTTGTAGATGCAAGACAACGATAGATCATATTGTTTGACTTGAAACCTAGATGAGAAATGTCAGCTTAATTATCCAATCCAACCAGCTGGTGGAAGAATTGGTATGCATGTGCGTGGTCCCACGTTGCATCACCACAAAGGGGTGACAAGAAGGCACCAAACAAAAGCTATCAAGGTGTTAGTTGGAGTTCTGGAGACGATAGAGTTTCCGTAAATGATATCTCACCTTCCTCAAAACAAAATGATGTTTCATTTTTTCCCTCTGATTCTTTCTACCAAGGAATCATTTTGGGTTCCTTTTTTGTCTCTCTCATGCTATGTTTTCAACAGGACAGGGCCCATTGGAGTTGTATTGTGTACATATCTTTGGGCAGAGCGAGAGTAAATACACGATCTTCCAATATTGGAAGAGATTGGCATCATTATTAAAGAAGGGTTATCAATTTTAATGGTTTCGAAATTCCATGCACGTTATGTGATTATAGATGACCCAATTTTGCACTTCTTTTAATATTTACCGGAAAATTAATTTGGGGTGAAGAGATTCAAGAGGGTAATTTTGAGAGAATTTACGAGACCTCACAAATTAATCAAATGAATTAGGAAGTTTATATCATTTCTAACTACTAATAACTCCTTTAGTCAATCAAAATTAATTATCATCAAGCGCATAATACTCTTTTAAAACATATGTTGCGTCTAATAATAAGAGATTAATGCACTACAATTAATTGTGTTTAATTTGTCAGAATATTAGAGTATGCCTAATAAGTATGTTTCACTTTAACAATTTATAAATAATACTGTAAATTAAATCATGTTCTGGTTTTTTCAATCAATTTGGAAGTACAGTTCACACCAAATCATTTGTACGAGAAGAAAAATAATGAAACCTGAAACTGTGGAAGTTCCTGATGTAACAAGTTCATGAGCCGGCTATGTATGACTAATAGGGTAGCTTCAATTAAACTTGGAACTTTCTCCACCGGAAACAGCTTCTGCTATATACTTTGGACACCCACCTGGTGAAATTCCAAATCTTACTTTACATTGATCACAGCTGGATTAACGCATATTTTTAAGCTCGTTCCATTATAAGGGGAATAAAAAGGATTGCGTCGAATAGGAAACTAAAATGATTGCTCACGAACATGCTGAAAATGGCTGATTATAATTTATAATCAAAAATCAAAAGTTAGAAAATATGAAGTTAGGCTTAAATATAGTCCTTTATTAATAAGTAATATTAATTAGATGCATAACCGAAAGGTTAAATACCTTATGCCATCTCTGCCAATGCAACTCTCAGGCATACACTTACAACCCAGTAGCAGAGATGCTGTACAGAGCGAGTAGAAATTTTAAGAGCAATCGATCTACGTATAATCAGAAAATGATTTTTATCTCCTAAAATCCGTACAGATGTGTATTACCATTACCACTGCTTAAAGAAAACTAAATATTCCAAAAGTATGAAGACAAAGATTATAAAATCAAATCTTAAAATAATTGAATGTTTGTGCAATCCACTTCTTGTATGCCTCTCCATTCTCAATTTCTCCCTATATCAAAATTATATATATATATATAGTGCTACTAAACTTGAACATAATGTAGTTGGTTATTTCTAAATTTTAACATGTAGATGAAAAGTAATTATATGGAAAAGAAAAATGAGCAGAAGGAGAAGTAGAAGCATGATATAATTAAGAATATACAGAGATTGGTTGTTGCTGATGGTCGACTCAAAAGTGCATTGCCTTGCTAAGGATAAGAGGTTAAAGTTTTCGGTGAAGAAGAAGAATGGTAATCAATCACCAGATTTGAAAAATAAATAAATAATATATAAACTACAGGGAAAATGTACATCATATGTATGTAGAAGCTGTAACTTAAAGGACAAATTTCACGGTCCAGCCGGAGCTAGACTAAGATGTAAATCCAAACCCAAAGCATCGTCAAAAGTGGGTCCACCTTCCCCTTTCGAGAATCTACTCAACGATGCCGGTCCATTGTGACCTTCCACTCTATTCTGATGAACCCTACTCTGCGGTGATCCACCACTGGACATACTGAAATCCCCTACACCTCCACCATACGGTAACCCAACCACACCCCTCCCGCCACCGCCACCGCCACCGCCGCCTCCACCTCCTGGAAAAACACACCCATGCGAGACATGAAACGGCGGCGTTCCACGTGGTGGCAAGTAAACCCACGATGGAGGAGCTCCGGCGGTCGGGACAACCATCGACGGTGCCAAGAGATGGGGCGGAGGAGCAAAGGCGGAGATCATTGGATTTCCGCCGAACGACACGGCGGCGGCGGCGGCGTTTCTCGTGGCCTGCATTTGGGCTCGTTTGAGTTGTTGTCTTTCCTTTTTGTGAGCGTTTTGGTGGCCCCCAAGAGCTTGTGAGTTGGCAAATTCTCTGCAACAGTACTGACACTCGTATTTTCTGTTTTCACCGGAGGTGGCGGTTGGGGTAGCTCCAGAGGGGAAGGAGTTGGAGTCCGGCGAACTGGAAGAAGAAGCTACTTTGTTGATGGAGTCAGCAGCGAGGTCTTCGTCTTCTGAGACGTTGAAACCAAAGAGTTTTAAGCGAGTGGTTGTGGATGTTGGCTTTGTTTGATAGTCGAGCTCGGCCATGAAAGCCCTACAAACTGTAAACACCTTTGTTTTCACTGGAACAGAGAAGTAGCAAAAGTGGGAAATGTATGGTGTACTGCGTTTATGGTCTCAACACAACGCGCAAGTGGCGAAGTTTTGCATGAGTGGGGTATATATAGATATTTAAAGGATGATTGGAAGAGAGAGAAAGGGTAATGAAGAAAGCAAATTGGATAAACAGTAAGAGTAGGAAGAGAGATCTTGTTCGCTGGTTGCGGACATCCCAAGGCAAGGAGAGTGCTTAAGTCTTATGTTAACGTTAATATGTGCATAGGAAACGAGACTGTGATGGTATTTCACTCCAGGACCTATAGGCTTTGCAATTTGCATTGCACTTCTCAGATATAATTTAATCTTTGTATGCACGTTTTGACGGGTAAACCACAACAATAATTCCCCCTTGTTTGCTAACCCAAATAGAATAGCATTCCTCTATTACTTCATCATTACTTAATGTCTATGACCATTGCTTAGTTCCATCAACACTCTTCTTCAACACTAATTTAAATATTTTGGAATTGCGAGGATGGGGTTTAAAATCTTCATTCTCTAATTAATCCAGTAAAATGAAATGGTGGATGATGCTAACGAGGAAGAATGCGCATAAAATGATTGAGGTTTATTAGTCCATTGATTTGATTGGGAGCTTTATGATTAGATAATAAATAAAAACTTGAATTAAAGATCAAAATTCTTATGAGCCATTCAATTTGTTGACTAGAAGACTCTCTTAATGGTCCCCCTACACTAAATAGTATTTATTAGTCACAGATCTGGTCTCAAGTACAATGATTCTCCAACCAAAGCAAAGACTATTGAAAGAGATTCCTTGGAGGGTTCTCTATCAACACTCTTGTATTGCTATTAGGTTAGAAAATTTGTGATGATCTGGGCCACTTCAATTGCTTTTCAGTACTTGAGAGATGATGAAAAGTGTTATTGAGTTAAGAAATTGGAAACCTATTCGTGGTTAACAAATTTGTTTGATCAACTAAAGAGGGATTGGCTAAATAATACGCAACTCACAGCATATGGACAAGTCTTAACCACTTTGTTCATGACACTTACCTTTCTACTGTAGTGCTCGTGCCAGCTTCATTTACAATATTATAATGATTATCAACCTTCATCTTCCCTACACATGTATCTTAAAAGACGAGAGATGAAAACTTCAACCGAACACCAGTTCCCCATGAGAAATACTTCAATCTTCATCCGACTTCCTCACTGGGGAAGTAGAACACCAGTTCTGCCTCTTGCTTCTTGACCTTGGCTACTTGTTTACATCTTGAAAGTTGTTGCAGAACTTTAATTGAATGATGGCAACTTACTGAAATCATGTCCGTCGATTCTTTCTTTTCAATTAGATATTTAATTAAATTTACTAACATACGGGAGTCTCTTCTCATGAACATTCATTTAAAACCTAATAAATCAGAAAATACTTTCATATCTTTACTTTGATTATTATCAACAGAATTTTAGTAATACTATAGTTTCTACTAGTTCAACTTCTGTAACCCAACAATAATTAGGTTATGTTTAAATTAATACAGTATTTGTTATTTACAAAATATAATAATCTCCAGATTGGTCTGTAGTAAGAAATCACGTGATTGGACCAATGTTTTCTGTTCCACTCAAGGGTGAATTGAGTCTGACTCAATCCGAGGAGCCGACACCACTCCGCATTAACAAAGTCAAAACCGGCATGCATGCAGACATAAAAGAGTATCTGGTATCCCCCTGTAGATCCTAGACTTCTATAACAGATACATTCAAGATCTAACGCCGTCAAATGTCCCCACCCTCTGTTCACTTCTTGATGGCCCACGTGTCACCATCCATTTATCGTGCGTATCTATCCTTAGATACTCGTGTTTCACGTGATCATGCAAAAACCTTTCCTCTCGCGCACTCTTGTTTAGTGAACTAAAGTCAACATGGGAATTAATCTTTTTAAGTACTTCAATTCATACAATTAATGCAGGTTAAATATTTTACCCAAAATTAAGCGATATTTTAACTTCCTCGATTTGTCAATCACTAAATTCATTTGGTATTAACCTTTCTTTAGGTAAGACTATAATTAATTATCTCCATATTTTGTGCCAGAAAGTGTTCGAAGGGGTATATCTGCAGTATGCATAATCCTTGTGTCTATATATTTGTTTTATAATTATAACATTGCATATTGAGATAATGTATACAGGATGAGACAGATACCACTGGAACTACACGTTGAAACACATATGAACTAGTGAATGTTCAGGTGCTTACAACTATGAGTTTAGCCCCACCATTACGTGCTGATGATGGATGATTGTCTAGGATGTTTGCGTGATTGACGTTGAAATTTATATCACTAAAATGGGTTCTTTCGTTTTTGGAGAGATCTTTCCGAATCTTACTAACTATGAGAGAGAGTGAGAGACAACTAATTTAATTGTTAACTTTGGTAAAACCCCACTTGGCGACCATGAATACTAATGTGTATTATTAGATCAAAAGCTCTTTCCCAAGTCTTCATCACAACTCCTCTCATGGCCCACCTTGTCTCCTCGTCCTCCTGCTCTCTTATTTTCTTATTCAAAGTCCCTCTTCAGCTTAGTCAAAATTTCCCGTGTAAGAAAATCTTCTATCAATCTCTACGAATCCAACTCATGAATTGAAAGCTTATGCTCTTTTTAGACCGTTAGATTCGATGATTAATCATGATTAGTGCTAGTTCAGATAACCCCCGGTGGCAAATTCCAATCCACACACATGAGGTTAATATGACCTATGGGTAGGCTTCGGAAAGTCAAGGTGATTATATTTTGTCATAGCAGCCCGATGGTTGATTTATATAATATATGCATATGCCATCTGGGTCTGCTAGTCCTTTTTCTTCAATTTTCAAAAAACAGTTGTGTAAGCTGGGGAAAAGAAATGGGGTACTTGTAATGACTGATTTTCTGCATCATTTGGTGGTGGACCCATATCTTTAGGTCTCTGAAATGAGGTTATAGAGGAGGCTTGAAATAATTGTGAAGGCATACAGATTAAGTGTATTAGATATTGATCATCGATGGTCTAGGAAAAAAATCAAAGCACCTTTTTGGTTTATTATGTTGGATCCAATGATCTTGTCCTTTAGGCCTTTCTCACTCTTGGGAAGGTTAGAAAAAACCCGTAAACTGGGACGCTATCAACCACTAATGGGGCTTAGGAAGGACTTGGTATCACTCAAGACGGAAAGACACCTAAAAGAAAAATTGCACAAGAGATTTAAGAATTGGCATATAAATATATTATGGTAGTTGGGACCAGTTGTGTCCAAGTACAATTAAAGGCTTGTACATCAATGCTTCATTAGATGTCCCACTGGTCTTCAATCAATTCTGATATGAATAGAACTCTAAAAGATCCAACTTACTAAGCAATTGAACGACTTCATTTGAGTGAAGAAATTGGTTAAGAAACAGGTAGCTCTTCATAAATTTCCTTTTCTTTGCTAATTGGAAGAAGCAAATCGGTCCTTACGGATAGAAGTTCCATCGATATGTACAATAAAAATGTAGAATCTAATTATGACTTCAGGAAGATTAACACAACCTGCGGGCCGGGCGTCTATTCGTGTTTTGGAGAGAACTATGTATCGCTCGGAATTTTTAAAAAGAAAAAGGCGAAGAAGGAGAAGAAGAGGCCAGACGAGGGTACTACCTAGATACCATGTCTAAGGCTACAAGTATACGAATTGTTAGAGGGTAGGTAAACACAGGCGCAAGGATTTCTCCACTAATAGAGGGTGACACATGGGAGGTACACCCAATGGGGTTTTCTTTGTTCTTGGAACACAACTTGATAGGCCCCACACAAAACATTGTTCACACTGGGACCACCCCATATGCAAATTCGGGGGCATTGCATTTGCACACCCACACGCACATCAAAGTGTGCGGGTGAAACAATTGCCTTGTTTCCTAAGGGATTATTTGATGTAGTGTAGTTTATTATTATTATTTATCTTCTGTTTCTAAATTTAGGAAAGAATTTGTTTGATTGAATTTTAATTTTTTGTTTTTTTCAGTTTTCATAATTTGTAAATAATATTAATTTTTCTATTTTTAAATTTTCATTATAGTCTAATTTGATATAAATTTAATATGTTATTTAATTATTATTTGACTAGTATTATTTAATTATTTAATTTTTTTAATTAATTAAAAAATTTATTTGATAATAAAAATAAAATATTAGAATTTGATAATTTTCAATATATATATATATATTTAAGATGAAAATTTCTTGAAATATATAAAATTCATTTTCAAAAATAATTATTTATAAAAGATAAAATAGTCAATTTCAAATAATAATATTGATTTTAATAATCAAAATATAAATTAATACATAAATTTTATTGTTATAAAATACAATTAATTAATATCTAATATTCAAACATTACTACGAATAAAAGTCGAATTACGTTAACAAATTAATAAAAAAGAAATCAAAAGGTTTCTCACAGCATAATGTATAATTTTATTTCTTCTTCTTCTAACAATGCTTTCCACGATCAAATATTAGAACACTTTTAGGAGCCTCAATCATGTACTACTTTCTTGTTGATTGAAGTGATGCCGATATTATCGTTTTAAAGATCACCCGAATCCTGAATATGGTCCACCAGGTTGTGCTTATCAAGGAAAAAAACAACCAATGAAGGTCTACGAAACATTAATTAATGTAAGATTTGTTTCAGACATGATCATGTATCATGTTAGAAATCCATTAACTTTCTAATCACCCTTTTGTTTCTTTTTGAAACAATTATTTTTTAAAGGATCTAGAAAGCATTAAAAATTTTAGAAAGATGGTACCAATGTAACTTAGTTTTCAAGTTGGATATCCCTTTTTATAGATATGTTTCAAAGCATTGTTTAAACAATCCAAACATTGTGGGTGTGACTCAATTAAACCCTTCCATGTACTCCAAGTGACACTACCTGCTTCCTTTTAATAATACTGAAGGTGGAAGTTGGGTGGAGTTAGCTTTAAGTCATGTGAAGTGACTCTTCCTCTCTCATCTCGCCAATTTAATAATCCATTATTATACTGCTAATTGCATGTTATTAATGCCTAGATCACAGCCTAGAAATGGCTAACAATTTTCAAATAAAAATCATTACTAGGCTCTCCATCCAGCTAAAGAGCAACTAATAATATAAAATGAAGACAATACACACTAGAAAGCCCGTGACATGTGTTTGGGATGAGGGACTCGAGAGTCAATCAATAAGACAAACTAAATGTGCCTTGGTTGCTACCAAAGCGAAACACTTAAACTGCTACAAAGAACACTTAAACTGAAAAGACATATAGATGAGAGACATCTGTGTACACCACATATGACATGACAAAATCTTATTAAGTGGAAAATTTGTCAATGGATTCCTACAGTTTTCAGTTCTTTTCATTAGACACATTGCATATATCTACTAGCCTATCCCTACTTGCTACTTATTTATACAAATCAACCACTACAGGGGTGACTTCATTTACACTAGCCACAGTATTTATTGGATGTAGTTTGATTTCTTTTGCCTCACAGTGAGGAAGCATTTCTTTCTCTTTCCTTTTCCATTTCTGGTTATTACTGATGTTACCTTCATGTGGAAGTGGGGCTAGCGGGAAGTTCTTGGACATACAAAAGAGAGAGTCTGAAAAGATTCAGATATAACTGCCCGTAGAAAGAACAGAAACTGAAGAATCTATATCAGTTCATATGTGTTGGGGTTTTCTTATACAGTCTCCCATGTTTACATTGAACATGTGGGCCTTTGTCTTCCAGTATATTTTAAGAGCTTGAAGATTTGATGATCTAGGATTATGTATTTTATATTACAATTTCTTAAAAATTAAAATACTTTATTAAAGCCTATAAACAAAATTACAAAGCTACTTAGTCAAAGGAGACCATCATAGTACTATTCAAATTCTTTCAATTTTAATATAAAACTATATCACTGTAGCCTCCGTCTTCTTTTAATGGGATGACTTAGATCCTCATTGCTATGGTGAGCAACTAGTATCTCCTTGATCCAATAACAGGTTTTCTTTGCTATTGCATACTTATCAAATTGAATATTTTTTATTGCAAAAACAAACTACTTATTTTACGCTAAAAACTGCAAGTATACGGGTCGTTACTTGTAATAAGAAGCAGATATCGTCCTACATAAATTATGCTTAGGTAACACTTATAATTAGCTCACTTCCATCTACATCAATAATTGATCAGGCAGTGACCAAAAATGGCCACCCGAGGATAATTAGGGTTTTCACGTCTACTTCTATGTTTAGTATTGATAAGTGTAAATTATATCATGTTTTGGGGCATAGTTTGATATATGTTTAGTTATTAATTCAATTATTTAGTATGAATTTAGGCTAAAATTGTGTTAGTTTTTTATTTGATTATGTTCTGAGTGTTTTAAAGGTTAGTACAAGCTTTTGATCTTAAATATTATGTTTTTGAGGTACCTTGATGCATTTGCTAGTATTTTAGGGTCAACATCAAAGAACAGAGAAGTTTCAGAGATATTTGAGTTGAAAAAATGGCCTAGGTCATGATCGTGACAGAAGCTCCAAGTTTAGCCCACGATCGTGACCTACATGCCACAATCGTGATAGAAGCTCAAGAAACAATTCACGATTGTGCTTGCGTGCTACGAACTTGATAGAAGGCTTAAATGTGAGCCGCGATTGTGGCCTGCATTGGCAGACACACAGACGCTCGATTTCGAGGGATTTCATAGACATTTCGATCCCTAAAAAAATCCTAGGGTTACCCAAAACAATAAAAACAAAAGAAGGAGGTAGAGAAAAGGAGCTTCCAAACAGCCACCATCGAAGCCCTAAAGTGAGAATATCGAGAGAGAGGAAGAGAAGAAGGAAGAGGAAGATGAAGCTGACTCAACATGCTTCCTAGATTAGGATGTTTTTGATGTCACTGTTGTCCATTGTCTATTCCAAGTTGTATTTCCTATTCGTTTCGATTTTACTGATGAATAAAATTGAGATGAATAGTATGATGATAGGATTTGGGATATTGATGATGTTATAAACTCTTCTTTGGGATTTTAGTTTGATTTAATGATAATTTAGTTGATTGTGTTATTTAGATGAATGTCATGATTTAATTACATTGTTGCATAATTCAGTAATAAATTGAGAGGTTGAACTGAATGAAAAATGATTAAATCAGATTAATGTGAGTTAGACAATTTAATAGAAACCATAATAAATCATATTGGTAATTGTGAAGAGAGAGATCTCGTATGATTTTCCAATAGTTTGTTAGAATGCTTCAGATCTAATTAGGTTTTGGATAATTTGTGAATTGAGAGATTGCAAATTCTATAATCTAATTAGGGTTTATAATTTAGGATTTAATGGTTATAACTTGAGGGAGAGTAATCAACCCTAGGATAGTCTAGAACCGACACTCTATTGACACATAATTGGTTAGTTAGCATTAATGATAAGTAAAATCCCCTTTCTCATAAATTAGTAAATTCCTTAGGTTGATTTCTATTGTGATTGCATATTGCTCAATTGTTAATTCCTTTGTGTTTAATTTCTGACTTAAGTGGTTGAATTCAATTCTCGTGATTACTTTCCATGTATTGTTTATTTTGAGTTTATATATTGTTGGCCTTAGATTTTATGATTAGATTAGTCTCCCTTCTCGTGGGATCGACACCTCTTATACTACAATTGTGACTTGTGCACTTGCGATATTTAAGGGCCTATAAATTTTAAAGCTCAAATGACACGATCAAGTTTTTAGCGTCGTTGCCCGAGAGGGTGAAGATTAGTTTTGTTCTCTTAGTCTAATTCATTTTAGCTAGTTTTAGTTAGTTTTAAGTTATTTTCTATTCTTCCCATTCTTTCCTTGTGTGTTTGTGCTCTTGCATGAACACAAGAGTTATAAGGAGCTTGAGTCGCATAGCTAAAACTGTAAGGCTTGATATCACTCGTCTAGAATGTTCAATTAGAAGAGCTCGATGTGAAGAAGAAAAAGAAATCACAAAACCAACAATGGTCGAGGAGTTTTAGCAAGAGTTAGATCGAGAAGCGAACTAAGGGAATCAACCGAGAACCCTTATGGACTTCATGAGATTGGGCTTCAATGCAACCAATCAAGGGTAGCTAGGCCACCTATACAAGCAACTTCCTTTGAAATCAAACCAGCTCTCCTAAACATGCTTCAACAAAATGTGTAGTTTTATGGATTAACGAGTAAAAACCTGAATGCACATATTGTCAACTTCCTTGAAATCTGTGATACCTTCTGTTATTCTTAGATGTCGAAGGATGCGATAAGAATTAGACTCTTCCCTTTTTCCTTAAGGGATAGAGCAAAAGTTTGGTACCATTCCCTCAACCTAAAATATGTCACCATTTGGGACCAATTAGTTTGTGCCTTCTTATTTTGGTACTTTTCCCTTACCAAGACTACGAAGATTAGTAAGGAGATCACAAAATTTCAGCAGGGTGATGGGGAATCAATTTATGAACTGTGGGAACGATACAAAGACTTCTAAAGAAAATGTCCACATCATAACCTACCTAAAGAGTTTCTTTTGTAAACATTCTATAATGGAATAACCCCACATACAAGAGGTACAATTAATGTGGCTTTAGAAGGATCATTTACGAGGAAGATGGTAGATGAAGCAGAAGAGCTGTTAGAATAAATGACAAGTAACAATTGTTTATGGACGGATGAGTAAAGTAGAAAACCTAAAAATCTCTGTGAGCAAAAAGGTGTTGTAGCTGTCGATCAATTGAAAGAAATGCAGGCTAAAATTGATAATTTAACTCGACAATCAAACAATATGAAGGTTGCATCCTCAAGCACAGTAAAAGTTATTCAGGTGAAGTGTGAGCTCTGTGGGAAAGTGGATCATAATACATTAGATTGCTTTTTGATGAAGGATAATGGATCAGAGAAAGTAAACTATATTAACACATACAACATTGGGTGGAAAAATCACCCAAACTTCTTTTAGTCAAACAACGTTGGAGGACAGTTCAGACCTCAAGGACCACCAGGTTTCAAGCAAGATAAACCAAGTTCAATGGAATCCAATTTGGAAAAAATTTTAGATAAAATTGGAGATATGGAGGATGCACATAAAAGGCTAGAAGGAAAATTTAAGAAAGTTACAAAGAATCACGCCTCTCGATACATAACCTAGAGGTCCAAGTAAGTCAATTGGTAAAAGCAATGGCAACCTAGAATGTAAGAATCCTTCCAAGTAACACCGAGTCCAATCTAAAAGAACGAATCATGGCCGTTACACAAGCAATTGAGGAGGAATCGCACCAAGCTCAATACAATGAACGGAAGGATAAGAACAAGGCCAATAAGAATGTTGTTTTTTTTTGTAGTGAATTAGAATTACAAACAACGTGGATGCATCAACATAAGATTCCCTACCCCATTCTGGAACAAAAAAAGCCAAATCCAATCAAGGATAAAGGGAAAGTAGAGGTGCAAGAGGAAGACTTTTTGTTGGAAAGGTATGATTTTCCTGAGATAAAAAAGTATTGACCCCTAATTCCATTCTCGATCAAAGCCATAAGGAAATCAAAGGAAACTAAGCTGAATGAAGTTGTAGACATGATCGAGCAATTGGAAGCATGACTTACACTGATGGAATCAATAAAGGGAAAGGTGCAAAAAAAAATTGAAGGAAGAAAAGAAATTGATGACAATTCCAAAGAAGGAGGACCAAGGGGATTTTTATATCCCCTATAATATCAATGGTGTCAAAATGGAGAGAACCTTCACCGATTTGGGAGCCAGCATAAACATGATGCCGTATTCCTTATTTCAGAAGTTAAGGTTCGGTGAGATAGTCCCCACTAAGATACTATTAAAAACGGTGGATAAATCAATTCATCGTTTGAAGGGTATCATACATGATGTATATGTTTGAGTGGAAAAGTTTACTTTTCTCACGGACTTTTGCATACTGGACATAGAAGAAGATGCGGAAACCCTAATTATCCTTGGGCGACCATTTTTAGTCGCTACTGGATCAATTATTGATGTAGATAGGGGTGAGTTTATTCTAAGGGTAGGAGAGGAACAAATATCTTTCACCATAACCAAGAATAACTAAAGTCCTCTCTAACCCATGGTCATCATAAAGGGAACAGATCTTGGTGTAGAAAAAGAGAAGAATGATGATCTAAAATGTTCTTTGGAAAAGAATAAACCTCAAAAGATAAGGAGAAGAAAGAATCAGCCAAAAGAAGGTGACATCATAAGCAATCAGGTGGCATGCGTGCATTTTATGAGATTGACAACCGAGTCACCACTAAAGAAATTTCTTAAACCACCTTGAGCAAAGAGGAGCATCAAGCTAACAACGTTAAAAGAAGTGCCACATAGGAGAGAACCCATGGTATTTAAATTACCAGTTATTTCTCAATTTTATATAGTTTGAATTCCATAGTTAGGTTGTTCTGTTTTCAAATCAATATCGTGGAAGAGTAGGGCATTAATTTTTGATAAAGATGATCGGGGAGGAAATTATAATGAGATGATAGTGCTAAAAAGAAGTTAGAAAAGAATCTCAGGGGGTGTGTATAAGGAGGAAAGACCAAAAAAATTAGAAATTGGTGAAATTAGGACAAGCCACGGTCGTTAAAAAGAAGTTAGGAAAGAATCTTGGGGGTGTGTATAAGGAGGAAAGACACAAAAATTAGAAATTGATGAAATTAGTGTAGCCACAGTTGTGGCATGTAGTAGGGTAAATCTGTTGATGTGATTTCCAGCTAAAATTTTTACCAATTTACCTGTTGGGCCTCGACTCGTAATAAGCATGCTTAAATTATTTTGAGGCATGTTTAAATTATTTTGAGGCTTTAGTTTGATAATTTTAATTTGGTTGGAAGAAATTGAGGATTTTATGGTACAGGTTATGAGTATTCAATGAAGGATTTAGTGAAATTAAATTTGTTGATAAATTATGATTTGTGATGCGTTGTGAGTA
>JANZLD010000237.1:5480149-5496323 GCA_026413575.1 Erythroxylum carthagenense
ATGTGCACAAGAATTTGCTTGCTCCCAATCCAACGAGAAGCTTTTCCCTTTCATCTTCACTGAGAACAATCTTTGTCTCTTAGGATCAAAAATCTCACAAGCTTTTTCTTTAAAGTTTAAAGAAAAACCTTTCTCCAAGAGCTGACCAACACTCAACAGATTTTGGTTAATTTCTGGTACATACGAAACATTATTGATCAATTTTATACCTGAGCTGGTGTTAATGCCAACATCTCCTTTACCTTTAACATCAGTACAATCTCCATTTCCAATTCTAACTTTAGAAATGTATGATTCATCAAGCTCTTTGAATATCGACTTGTTGTTGGACATATGGCAGGTACACCCACTATCAATAAGTCATACTTCACTAGAGGTGTTTCCAACAAAACAAGTTGCCATAAATAATTGCTCCTCCTGCTGCTGATCAGCTGCTTGAGCTTTCTGTTCTTCTTGTCTCTTATGTTTGCAAACCTTTTCCACATGTCCTTTTTGACTGTAATTCCTGCACACAACGTTAGGCCTAAACCAGCAACGCCAAGTCTGGTGTGTTGTCTTCTTGCAATGTTTACATGGCTGAAATTTTCCTTTGTCACCAACTTCACTGTTTCCACTCTTATCCTTCTTAGACCACCCTTTCTTGTTGTTTTTATTGTTAGACTGAAATTGCCTTTTGTCCTTAGCTTGAAAAGAACCTTCGATCATCGTCTCTTGCCTATATCCTCTCCTTTATTCTTGAGCCTTAAGTGCATTCATCAACTCAGACAAAGAAATTTGTGAAATATTTCTTGAATCTTCAAAAGATGATATCTTGGCTTCAAATCTTTCCGGAAAACTTACTAGCACCTTCTCCACAATTCTACTATTAGGCAATTCCTCGCCAGCCAATCTGATTTTATTGACTACAGTTAAAAGTTTGTCAGAGTAATCTTCTATGCTTTCCGTTTCCTTCATTCTCAAAAGTTCAAATTCTCTTTTGAGATTCAAAACTTGCATTTGCCTTGTTCTTTCACTCCCTTAATAAATTTCCTTGAGAGTGTCCCAAGCTTGCTTTGCAGTTTCACAAGTCATAATTCTTGTAAAAATTGTTTCAGAAACAGTAGCATAAATCTGAGATAAAGCTTTGGGAGCTTTCGCCTCTTTTTCTTCATAAGCTCTGATTTGATTAAGAGTAGGGTTGTTGCCGAGCGGAGGTATCTGTTTTTCATCTTCAACCCATTGCCATAGACTGAGACCTCTCAAATGAGCCTTCATTTTGACAACCCATATTTGATAATTATCTCCATTAAAAATGGGGGGTGAAAAAGATGTGTTTGTTGAAGTCATTCACTCACTGGTTCACTCATCATAGGTCCTATAAGAAAATACAGCTCTAATACCAATTTGTTAAAGAGAGAGTGTAGAAAACACACACCAAGAGACTGAAAACAGTCATACTTTATCATTGATAGAATTTGGATTTATATAGAAAATTGAAACTGGAAAAGCTAAAAAATAGGAACTTAACTTGATCGTAACAAACTGATCTAAACTAGAATGACTTATTCAAACTAAAATTTAAATTGAACAGATTTTATTACAACTGATTTGTTGTAACATAAAGATGCAATCTTATCACCAATCTATACATGGAGTAATAAATAAAGTAAATTGTGGCTTATAAGAAGGAAGTTAAACAGAGCATTGATAAATGGAGAATGGCTTACTCTCTTCCTAGAGAGCAAAGTAAGAGTTTTGGACCCAATTTTTTCTGACCACTCACACCTATTGGTTCAAAACTTATTTCAAACTTATAGAAAACACTTCACATTCCTCTTTAACAATTACTTAATGGAAGTGAAAAGATATGAAGAAGCCATTAAAAGAGGCCTCTCCAAGACTTTAAAGGGTGGGTTGTAAACAATTCGTATGTGTTAAAAAATTAAAGTCCATTACGAAGGAACTTAAACTGTTCAAGCATAGATATGGGGGTAGTAACGCACTAGAAGTAGTGAAAAGAGCTAAAGACTCACTAGTTAAGGTGCAAAAGGATCTAGGAAATCAACCTAGTATGGAGAATCTTCTTATAAAAGAAAAAAAATCATAATGAAAATGCCAAAGCATTTTCTTATTATAATTTCCTAATTCAATAAAGGTCTAGAATCCAGTTGCTTAAAAAATGAGACAAACACTCAAAATTCTTCTTTAATTCAGTCTTGGATTGGAAGAAAACTAACAAGATTGTCTCTCTTACTAATCAAAAGGGCCAAGTGGTGTCCACTCAATATGGTCTTAAGAAGGAGGCTTTAATTTACTTTAAAAATTTTGCTGGCACTCTTGCCCCTTACTCATTTTCTATTCCTCTATTGGGATCCTTTATGTCCAATCATTTTTTAGAGACTAAAACTAAAGCCCTCACTAAACTAGTTAATCATCAGGAAGTGGAAAGTGTGGTTTTGAACTAAACTCAATTAAAACTCTAGTACTTAATGGCTTAAATGGGTTTTCTTTACCAAAAGACTTAGCCTCTCATCAAAACAATAATCCATGACATTGTATTGAAGTTCTTTAAAATAGGTAAACTTCTAAAAGAAATCAACAAAACTTTAATCTGTTTAATCCCTAAACGCACATACCCTAGCTCCCATTTCATATTGCAATTTCCAGCATAAAATCATCTCCAAGATGATTGCTAACATGATGAAATTGTTCTTCAAGTCTATTATCAATGATACACATAGAACTTTTATAGATGACAGGTGTATTGGGGTAATATCCTAATATGACATTACAACAAAAATGGCCCTAGAAGTTGTTCAAAAACCAATTTCTACAAAGCTTTTATTACAATAAGCTGAGAATTTCCACTAAACCTACTAGAACCTTTAAGTTCCCTGAAAAGTTCAAATTTTGGAGTAAAATGTCTCTAACATCCACTTCATTTAGTGTCTTAATCAATGGAGAGTCAACCTGACTATGCAAAGGGGCTAGGGTCCTAATTAAGACAGGGAGATCCTATCTCTTTATACCTTTTCATACTACGTATAGAGGCATTTACAAAGTTGACAAAGGGGAACATCAACTTTAACCCCAACTTCAGATATCACAACAAGTGTAAAAAGGTGAATCTAGTCTCCCTCATCTTTGCAAATGATCTATTCTTATTTACCAATTGTACTATAATATAAAGACATATTGGGTATGAATATTACCAAATAATCGTATTGTAATATTCATACTCGACATGTCTCTAATTCACCTAGACTCATATACTAATCGAACAACTATATATAAACTTTAGCATTTTTCTCGATGTAAGACTTTAATATGAAAACAAACTCATATTTCTTTGTATGCATGTTTTATACACCATTCGTGAACACATTTTATTTTGGTATCTTTCTCAGACCAAAACTTCAATCTGGTAAAGCTCTTTATTCAATTTTATTTATTATCTATAACCACATTTTAAATTTTAATTTATTGAACGAATAACAAGCATTTAACATTATATATTTATATATAAGTCAATATAATTGAGTATTATATTTTTCATAATTTTTTATTTCATACAAAAGTGATTCATATCTAGCTCAAAAGTTTAATATATAAACTTATTTTTATATATAAACACTCAATAAATATGTGAAGAAAAAATTTATAAAAATAAAATCACTCCTCGTAAGATGGAGATCTATAAAAAGTTAATATGATATTTAAAATTTTTAATTTGATAATTAAACTTCTCACAAACTTTATTTTTACAATGTTTACTAGCATCTAATTCTATAAATTTCAACTATTAAAAATTTATGTTTACACATGAGAAATATATTAATTATATACAAAACTAAAAATAGCAATAAATTTTTAATTAAATTATAGATTTTCTCTACATGAACCGTCCTTCTTTTAAAATATAAATTTATAAAAATGAACAAACAATTTATCCTATTACATAAACATACCCACTACAGTCATGTGAATAAGCAAATCATTTTTATAAATTTATATTTTAAATTTATAAACATTTGTGCATTTTTTCTTTGTTTGCTACTTCTATGTTTTTCATAATTTTTTATTTAATATAAAAATGATTCATATCTAGCTCAAAATTTTAATATATAAACATTTTTTATAGAAATACTCGCTTTATTTTGTGCTCGCGTCTCACTACTAAAAATAAGTATTTGAAGTGAAAATTTATAAAAATAAAATCACTACTCATGAAATGTCGGAGAAGCCTCCTTGCGTGGTACTTCCATCATAGTACGTCCCACTGTGTGTTAATATCATTTGTGAGCAATAATTCTCAAGATCATTTTTGTGGTTATCGTATGAATGACATTATCCAACGACACAACTTACGGCAACTTGTCACCAGAATTTCTCTACCTTGTCCCCAGCCTCTGTAACTACTCCCATAATCTCATATGTGCAACCAAGTTTTGACATGTATGAATTCCAGAAAAAATATGTTATGACACAACATTGTACAAGCTATTTTATGGTTAACAACGTAAAAATGACATGTCGGACCAGGCAAACCTTACAGGTAAGACTTAAGAGCATGCATGCATAAGTGATCAGAATGTGGAAAATACCCAGGGACGAGAGGGACATTGCTAAAGCCAAATTCATTCTTAATATCTTAATAAATTTCATGTCTTTTTCTCCTGTTTCCCTGAAAATTTGGAACAATGGTTAGTTTAACCTGAAGTAAGGAGATTTAAGCAAGAATATTCTAACCATTAACTACCATTTACTGCACTATGTTGAGCCTACCTTCCGGAGAATTTGAGTGGTGATAGGACACCATATTGGTCTTTTGTGTAAGGTAGTACCGACATACATGTATCGCTATTATAGATTTATCTTTTAAAAAAAGGGCAAGTTGATAACAACTTGCATTCAACAGCTTGTAAGCAAGCTGTTAATCGCTACATAACAACTTGCTATGCAAGTTGTCACACAATGGAGGTTCTATAAAAGACCTTCCCTTCCTCCTCTCTTAATATATATGCACATCAAACGTACATGAAATATGTGGTGAGTTTGAGAGTGAATTTTAGAGAGCTATTTTGTGTGAGAGGGTGATTTTGGAGTATTTTTAAGAAAAGTTTTCTTAACAGGATGACTGACAAAATAGTGAGGATATTATCGTAAGGATAGTAAATTTGAAAAACACCTTGTGTGTGAGTGTCACTATTATGTTGTATCATTTTTCACTCTCTATTCTTGCTATTTTTGTTAGTGGAAGTTTTATTTGGAGTTTGACCAGTGAATGTAGCCCAAATTAGAGGATGAACTACGTTAAATTATTGTGTGTTATTTCCTTGCTTATTTTACCTGTGGGATTTAATTCGTAATTTTTTCCAACAAGTGGTATAAAAAACAAGCTTAGTTCTGTGTCAAAGCATTTCTCATCAAAGATGGAGGTAAAAATAAGCAAGATGATTAGCCTAAATGGCTTCAACTACCACATATGGAAGGACAAGATAAAAGATATTATGTTTGTCACAAAAATGCATTTACTAATGTTTGTCACAGCAAAACTCAAAAGTAAATCGGACGAGAAGTGGATGTTTGAGCATAAGCAGGTATATAGTTTTAGTCGGCAATTTGCTGAAGATAATGTATATAATCATATCTGCAACAAGACTCATGCACGAATAATGTGGAAGATCCTCGAGTAGTTGCATGCCTAAAAAACCTGTAACAGTAAATTGTTTTACATGACAAAATTAGTACAGATAAAATATTGAGAAGGTACCTCTATGGCAGATCACTTGAATGAATTTAAGGGGATCATGGATCAATTATTAGGAATGGGCATAAAGTTGACGGTGTTATTAATATGGAATTTATAAAAAATGGAATTCTGAATGAAGAGAATAGAAGGAGATCACAAAGTTCGGTCTCTTCAACATACTCAAAAGTTCTTGTCATAGGTTCTAGGGGGAGGAGCAAATCTAGAGGTCCAAATTTCAGAGATAAGAGTAGAGGAAGATCAAATAAATATGCAAACGTTGAGTGCCATCATTGCAAAAAGAAGGGTCACATTAAAAGGTTCTACCAGAAGTTCAAAGAAGAAAGCAACAAAGGCAAATCAGTTAAGAAAGATGATAACAGTGACGATGAACACTCATCAACGGCTACCACTATTGATGACTTTCACATTGTCTCGTATGATAATGATGTGAATAGTGCATCTTGTGAGTTTAACTTGATAGGTGACAGTGGTGTGACTATTCATGCCACATCACATAAAGAACTCTTCTCATTATATAGACAAGGATATTTTTGTGTTGCTAAAATGGGAAATAGTGGTATAGCCAAAATCACCGGAATAGGTGATACTTACTTGGAGACGAACAATGGCATGAGACTGCCTCTAAAAGATGTCAGACATATTCCTAATCTTCGCCTAAGTCAGATCTTTATTTTTTACTTAATGATGAAGGTTTTAACATCACTTTCAAAGATAGCAAATGGAAACTTACTAAAGGCACCTCGATAATTGCCAAAGGTAAGAAGTGCTTAAAGTTAAATGTGATGCAGAAAAACGTCTCCAATGATGTTATGAATCCAATGGAGAAAGATGGTGCAATCGAATTGTGGCATAAGAGACTCGGTCATATAAATGAGAAAGGGATGATTTAGTTAGTGAAAAAGAGTGCATTATTTGGAGTTAAACAGGTACATTTAAAGAAATGTGCTGATTGTTTTGCAGGAAAGCAAAATAGAGTTGTTTTTAAAAGTTCCCCTCCTTTTAGAATGAAGAATGTGCTTGATTTGGTACACTCAGATCTATATGGGCCAATGGAAAATTCACTAGGCGGTGCTTAATACTTTGTGACTTTCATTGATGACCATTTTAGGAAGATGTAGGTATACACCTTGAAGACTAAGGATAAAGTGCTAGATGTTTTAAAGCAATTACATGCCTCAATTTAAAGACAAACTAGGAAGAAGTTGATATACATTCAAACAGACAATGTGGAGAGTACACTAGACCATTTGAAGTCTATTGCAAAAAGCATGGTATTCGACATCAAACTACTCCTCCTAAGACACCGTAGTTGAATGGTTTAGCTGAGAGGATGAACAGGACTTTGATGAAGAGAGTTAGATGCTTACTCTCACATGGAAAGTTGTCAAAAACATTTTGGGATGAGGCTCTATTTACAGCAGTTCATGTATTAAATCACTCACCGAGCATCCCTTTACAATCTGATGTTCCTGAGAATGTATGGTCAGGAAAGGATATTTCCTATAATCATATAAAGATATTTGGTTGCAAAGCTTATATCCATATCCCTAAAGATGAGAGATCTAAGCTTGACATTAAGACTCACCAGTGTGTATTTATTGGTTTTGGAAAAGATCTGTAACATCCCATTATCTAATGTTAAGGGTTAAAACCCTAGAATAGTGTATATGAGAGATTATTGAGAAGTTAGAAAGTGCATTTTATGCTCATGGATAATATAGCATATACACACGTGAATATTCATTGACATTTATTATACAATGTAAGAGACAAAGTGTTTCTGAGAGTATCGCCTTGGCGAAGAGTATTAAGATTTGGTAAAAAGGGCAAGCTGAGCCTTAGATATATTAGTCATTATGAGATCATTAAGAGGATAGGATCATTGGCATACAAGTTAGCTTTACTAAATGAGATGTCTCAGTTACACAATAAATTTCATGTGATTATGCTCAGAAGGTACCAATCCTATCCAATGCATGTGCTACCGACTCAAGAGATCAAAATAGCTAGTAATTTAAGTTATGTTAAGGAGCTGATCAAGATAGTGGATTATTAGACAAAACAGCTGAGAAATCGAGTAATTCCATTGGTAAAAGTCCTTTGGAATAATCACTCGAGTAAGGAAGCAACTTGGAAAATGGAGGAATATATGAAGAAGCAATACCCCTACCTGTTCAAACAATCAAGTAAGAATTTTGAGGACGAAATTTCTTAAGAAGAGGAGAATTGTAACATCACGTTATCCCATATTAAGGGTTAAAATCCTACAATAGTGTATATGGGAGATTATCGAGAAGTTAGAAAGTGCATTTCATACTCATGCATAATATAGCATACACATATGTGAATATTAATTTTTGCAAATTAAAATGATTGTACATGCATTCATTGACATTTTCCATTTTCCAGGTATAATTGATTTATAAATGTGATTATATTTAGAATTGTGGATTATATGTATTAAAAATTGATTTGGTGATTATAATTGTTGTTCCAGAATTTTTAGTGAAATTTAGAAATTTTCTGAAATTTTGGATATTTTTAGACTAGAAAAAATACCAAGTGACAAGACAATTGATAAATGGTAGTAGAAATAAAAGTCAAATGATAGTGAAAATTTTTATAAATGACATCAGGATTTAATGATATATGTCATAGAAAATTGAGAGACAATTGGAGTAGAGATTGGAGTTGATTAGACTAGTTAAATAAGAGAACCTAGTTTAAACCCATAGAAATTGAACACTTGCCAAGCCATGTCTTTATCCCATGATTATTTTTGAAAGACCAAGTTAAATGTTTTGTTCTTGCTTTCTTCTTCTTCATGACTTTCTTCATCTTCTTCAAGCTTCTTCATGAATTTTCTCACCAACCTCCACCAACGTTAAACCTAACTCTCTTGTTTTGCACTTGCTACTCTCACCTTGTTCTTTTCTTCATTTTTCACAAGAAAACCTAAACCTCCAACCTCCATTATGAGAAGTTAGGGCTTCTTGGTGTTTTTGAAGAATTTGAAATTTTAGCAAGTAAGTAACATGTTAATTCTCAAGAGTAGTATAAATATGAAACAAATATGGTGATTAATTGATATTACACGATCATGAGAATAGTGGTCATTATACATATGCATTGTGGATTAAGAATGAGAATATTAATGTCTTATTTTTGTGTTTAAGATGATTAATATTTCGTTAGTTGTTGTAAAGATGAGTTTAAAATAGAAAGATCATTGAAAATGGTGTAGGAAAAAGTGCAGAGAAATTTGATAGATAAGGGATGTTCCATGTTCTGTTTTTAGTATTATGATCAAACATAGAGTATGAATTGAATGTGATTGAAAGTGAGCTGATCAAATGGAAGTAAGAACGAAGAGGAAATAATGAGGATATAAGTTAGAACTGATAGACTAAACAAAAGAGATGAATTAGGATGAAATTGGTGATGAAATGTCCTAGAGTATGCTAGATGAGAATTTTCACTAAACATGTATCTATATTTTAGCCATATCTTGTCTTTTAGACATAAAAATGGGATGTTTTTTTATTTAGATTAAACTAGAGACATATGGATACAATTTTCATGAAGAAATCAAATTTAAATTCTATCTTTAAGAGTTTCAAAATTTGACTTGGAGTTCAATACTAGGTGCAGTTGCAATTTAAGAATAGTCGATAGTTTTTGGTGTATAACTTGTAGAATACTGAACCAAATTGTGTAAAATTAGTGTCATTAGAAACTTAAGACTTATGGGAACAATTGTTTAGAAGAGTGCTTTGCCTAAATCCTTCTTTTTCCTTGTCAAAATGGTCGTGCAAAATTGATCATTAGGTAGGGCATGATCGTGCATAAGCAAGATCGTGACAAAAAGGAATAACAAGTGGTAGTGCACGATCGTGCACAAGCATAATCGTGATAAAGAGGAACCCTCAGAGAAGTTGGACGATTGTACTCAAGCATGATCATGACAGAAGGGAGGTATCCAAAAGTGCACGATCATGCATAATAAGGAACCAACTGGAATTGCATGATCGTGCAAAGCATGATAGTGACAATGAAGGTGCAGCGATTTTTGATAGTTTTGAACACCCTTCACTCTTTTAACCTTTATTTCTTCACAGGACTTCCGATTAACCTGAAATTTGAACCACAAACTCCTCACACATTGTTCTTTCTCTCCACAGAATTTCATGGCCATATGAATTCATTAAAAAGCATCGGTAAATGTGGATTGAGGAACTTAGGATGATCAAGTTTTACAAGATATGATTGATTGATAAACTTGGAATAAGTTTGTATTATTAAGGTGTAAACCTAAGTTCAAATTAGAAATATATGAGTTTTGAAGTGTAAATGATCATGAGATGGGAAATTAAAGAAATATACGTAGGATTGTCATTAAGTATGCATTGTAAATAATTCATACATACATTTTTGCATAAAAGAGTACTTATATAATTGTGTAATGTTGTAATGTGTGTAAATATATATTGCATGATATAGAATAGCGAATTAAGCGATAACATCTAAACATTTATGGGACTTCGAGGTAATAGCTATCTGGAGCATCCTATGAGTAACCTAGATGGTCTCATTTAATAAATTGTTTGTTCTAAATTCTGTATTGAATTATTATGTGAATGTGATTGTGTTGATTCCAGACATGGAATATCTGAGGTGTTTGATGCATAAATAATATATTAGAAGTGTTTTTTGTATGTGAATTTGATTAAATAAGAGATTCTCAACGTATATGTTGAATGCCAGACCGAAGTCCGATGATAAATGTGAATGTGAAACTCAATTAAGTGACTGATTAAAAATATGTGAATGTGAGTCACTTTATTACATGAATGCATGACAATATAAAGGTTATTGTGACTAGAGTAGCACCGAAAAAGAGCTTAAAGCTCAGAATATGATAAGAGCCTTTGGCTTAGTTGCTATTGTATCCAGTATCCACTAAGGGATATAAGACATTCACAAGAGTTATGGACCAATAAAAAGGCACTCGACCACAACAAAGTAATAATTTAAACTGAATCTCATATGCATTGCATTTATAATTGATATGTATTTTTTAAATAATCGAAATGGTCTATTTGATTGCTCTAAATGTAATATGTGAAGTAAGTGATATGTTATGCTATATGATAAATGAAATGATGTGAATTACGTGATTATATGAATTGATGTGTTATATGATTTGAGTGAACTATCGAGGATGGTTAACTCACTGAGTTTGTAAAACTCACCAAAATTACAACGTTGACATTTCAGGTTTGAGAGAGGATAATAGTGACGGAGAGACTCTAGAAGAAGTATAGATTTTGTAGTTTTGGAAAGAAGAAACGATTTAAAAGCCTGTCAGCTGAGACAGAAGGATTTAGATAGAGTTTTTGTATAATTCCTCATATATGTAGCATGTTTTGTAATAGAGCTATAGACTCAAATAGCTCTTTGATGTTGCATATGTGGATGATATTTTTAAGCTACAATGTATATATTGTTTAAGAAATGAAATGAGGAATTTGGTTTTTTTTTTAATATTGTGACATTTATGCATTAAATGATGATGCCATGATTAAGTTAGTGTTGTGATTGCTCCAGCATCCCACCATTGTGGAGTATGTACTCAGATATCATTCAGGATATTGGGTACGTGTCCTGTGAGAGTGGGGTGTTGCAAGATCAATTCGGTTATCGGTTTTATGATCCAATATAAAAGAAGTTGACTCAGAGTTGTGATGCTATATTTGTCGAAGATCAAACCATTGGAGATCTTAACAAAGTGCAAAAGGATGTTCCAAGAACTAATGGTGACCCAGTGAACTTAGAATTAATTCCTCCAAAAGCAATGCCAACATAATTTTGAGATGAAGTTGAAAATTGTCAGCCGAACGTAGCTGATGATGATGTTCTTTTAAAATCAATATGATGAAGATGATGTCCAAAATCAACTGCTAGCACCAGAGACTCCTTAAGTTCAAATAAGGAGATCTATGTAAATAAGACAAGCCATTACTAGATACTCCTATGATCAATATGTGTTACTTACTGATGGGGGAGAACTTAAGAATTTTTAAAAGGACTATGATAGATGAACATAAGATGAAATGGTTTGAAGCCATGCAAGATGAGATGAAGTCCTTGTATGAAAATAAAATTTTTGAGGTAGTGAAGTTGCTAAAATGAAAAAAAAAGCTTTGAAAAATAAGTGGGTGCTCAAGATAAAGTATCCAATTCTCATCTAAGATTGAAAGCTAGATTCGTTTTTTAAGGATTCAACCAAAGAAATGGAATTGATTTTGACGAGATATTTTCACTAGTTGTGAAAATGACATCCATCTGTATAGTCCTTGGTTTAGCAGCAAGTCTAGACTTAGAAATCGATCAATTAGATATCAAGACAACTTTTCTTCATAGAGATTTGGAAGAAGAGATATATATATATGGAGAAGCCAGAAGGTTTCAAGGAAAAAAGGAAAAAGACTATGTGTGTAGATTGATGAAAAACCTTTATGGTTTAAAACATAGTTTTAAAAACCGGACCGGACCGGCCGGTCCGACCGGTTCGACCGGTGACCGGTCGGCTATCTGGTCTAGTTCACCCTTTAAAACTGGTTCTCAATTGAAACAGTGAGAACCGGTCGGACCGGTCAAACCGGACTGGTCCGACCACTGGTTCAATAAAATTTTTTTGGTATATTTTTGTATTTTTTAATATTATTAATATTATATATAATTAAATATAATTATTGCATAATTATGACAACATACCGATTCGACCGGTGGTTGAACCGGTCAAATCGGTGACCAGTAAGGCCTCCGGTTTAATGACCGGTCCGAGTTTCAAAACACTGGTTTAAAATAGGCATTGAGACAACGATATAAGAAGTTTGAAACAATTATAAGGGAGCAAGACTATAAGAAGACTACTTTAGATCGCTATGTTTTTGTACGAAAATTCTCTGATGATGATTTCATTATCCTTTTACTTTATGTTGATGATATGTTAATTGTTGGTTAAAATATTAACAGGATTAACAGTTTGAAGAAGTAGTTAAGCAAGTCTTTTACTATGAAAAACTTGGGGCTAGCAAAACGTATTCTTGGCATGATGATTATCAGAGAAAAAGGCACTAAAAAATTATGATTATCACAAGAGAAGTACAATAAGAGAGTACTTTAAAGGTTCAACATGGATAAAGCTAAAGTGGTTAGTTTTCCTCTTGCTAATCACTTTAGGTTGAGTACTAAGCAATACCCTTCGATGAATGAAGAGAAGGAAAAGATGATGGAAGTCCCTTATGCTTCTGCAGATGGAAGTTTGATTTACATCATGGTATGTACACGACCAGATATTGCTTACGTAGTTGGAGTAGTAAGTAGGTTCCTTTTAAATCCTGGTAAGGAACATTGGGATGCTGTGAAGTAGATTATCAGATATCTACGTGGTACTTCCAAAATATGTTTATGTTTTGGAACTACCAGGCATGTTTTAGTTAGTTTCCCAGATGCAGACATGGCCAGTAATGTTGACTTGAGAAAGTCTATTTCAGATTATCTAATTATCTTTGCAGAGGGAGTCGGGAGTCGTGTTTGCATAAATGTGTTGCTCTATCCACCACTGAAGTGGAATTTGCTGCAACTTAAGCATATAAGGTGCTCCTATAGATGAAGAATTTCTTAGATGAACATGGTTTTCATCAGGATAGACATCAACTGTTTAGCGACAGTCAGAGTACTATTCACCTTAGGAAAAATTCCTCATTCCATTGAAAATCAAAACATATTGATGTGAGATATCACTAAATCAAAGAGGTGTTAGAGAAGAAGCTATTACAGGTTGAGAAGATTCATACGGATGAGAATGGATCAAATATGATGCTAAAAGTTCGACCCAGGGGAAAGCTTGAGTTTTGTCGATTATCTATAGTTTTGATAGTAAATACTATACAATCAATAGGGGGAGAATTGTAAGGCTGTATTGACATTCATGGTACTCCTATTATAGATTTATCTTTTAAAAATAAGTAAGTTGATAACAACTTGCATTCATCAACTTACATGTAAGTTGTAAGTCGCTACGTAACGGCTTACTATGCAAGCTGTCACATGGTAGAAGGTCTATAAAAGACCCTCCCTTCCTCCTCTCTTAATATATATGCACATCAAATGTATATGAGATGTGTGGTGAGTTTGAGAGTGAATTTTGGAGAGTTATTTTATTTGAGAGAGTGATTTTGGGGTATTTTTAGAAAATGTTTTTCTAAAATGGTGAGTGATAAAATAGTGAGAATATTACCCTAGAAATAGTAAATTTGAGAAACATTTTGTATATGAGTATCACTATTTTGTATCATTTTTTACTCTCTGTACCTGCTATTTTGTTAGTGGAAGTTTTATTCGAAATCTGACCTATAAATGTAACCCAAATTAGAGAGTAAATCATGTTAAATTTTTGTATGTTATTTCCTTACTTATTTTATCTGTGATATCTAATTCTTAAATTTTCTCACTATTTTGTTCCCCATCCAAAGGCTTTCTGTGGATGTTCTTCCTCTGGCAGTTTAGCAATCATCTTCCCCTCCATTCTTTCATCAAATTAAGCAGCAGATGTCAACTCTCAAGGATTTGTTTATGCGATATTATATCGGAGATCAAGAATTGATTCGTCGGAATAATTGAAATGCTAGTTTCTTATATACATATACGGGTGATGGTGCTCTAGTGACATATCTGCTGAGCTCAAACGTGAGAGTCTTGCTTGATCAAAATTCTTGGTGAGAAAATTCTATCTGAAAAATTAAACTGAGAAGCTCGCTTGACCGAAAGGCTCTCACTTTTCTTGTTCCACTGTAATTGTTGCTGACATTGACAGAACAGGTTCTTATATTGACATATGCTAGTAAGATATCGCAGCCACTTACTTTATATGGAACTTTAGCAAGCTTTAGCACTCTATATCTTAGTATTCTCAATTAAAATGTGATTGTGATTACTAAGATATTCTTAACAATAATTAACAAGAAATTGGGATTACAATGCTCAAAAGTAGGAGATTTTATCCCTTCATATAGACTCGGAAAAACTACATTAACAAGAGAGCAAGTTACAAATTGAAGACAACAATTAAGTAGTTATATTATGAGATCATAATTAATTAGGAGAAAGAGTTTTTTGGGTTTCTTGATTAAAATCTATTATGGATAAAAGTTTAATCCAAATTAATTGACAAATATTGTGTTTAATTTAATAAAAATATTAGTTTTACCTAGCATTTAAATCTAAACTAAAGGTATAAATAAGTGACAACTCTTGTATTTGTAATAATGATACATAGACATATCTGCTAAGAAAGACCAAATTCAAGGATCAATATTGTAAGTACATCTCCAACCAACGGACCAAAATTTGATGTTTTGATGTGTTACTATTCATGCACTAAAGTTGTAAAAGGACATCGCTGAACATTTGCTTATTTATATATTCTTTTTATACTCTTATCACATTTTGATATATTCACATCTCAATGATATCTTTAAAATGACACTAATATTAATATAATATTAAATTTATTTTCAATATTGACTTATAATTCTTATTTATAAGTGGTATAAATTCATTAATAAAATATTTTAATAATAAAAATAAATTTAAAATAAAAGGTATATAAACTATAAAGGAAAATAGATCATAAAATTGATTTTTAAAAAATTAGAACTCAACCAAAATGCTTGAAATTAGAACCAGACTAAAATAAATTACAATTACAACCAAATTCGATATTACAATCAAACTAAAATTACAATAATATTAATTTTATATGTTAAATAAAGAATATATTAATCAATTACAAATGATATTTTATTTTAATTTTATAAATAAAATAAATTTATAAAAATAAATTATTGTATAAATATAAATTAATATAGTTAATAACTAAATTATTATAGAATATTCTTTTAAAATACTTTATCACTAAATTTAGTGTAGAATGATTGAAGTGTAACGACAGTTTATTGTAAAAAGATAACACTGTAAAATTTTGGTTTAATATTTGGAGGAGTGTGTGTGGCCTCAACATATCGAGTGGAGATCGTCTGTCCAAACTAGTGTGTCTTATTTTGTCCAAAATTAAAACAACGCCGTTTTTGTTTAAAATTTCACATACGCTTTTGACTCCTTTCCTGTGCATGCCGTTTTAAAGCCACAATCATTAACTATTCTACTTTTACTTATAACGAAAATTTTTTGTATACGGTTTATGGTAAATTATTTATTTATTTATTTTTCATTTGTGTACATAATTAAATATTTGTCTTTATTTTAAAAGATAAATAATTTTTATTTGTTTGTTTAATTCTTTTTATCTTGATGATGAGTATAAACATATATTTTTATCCTTATTATTATTAAGAA
>JANZLD010000237.1:5588658-5603746 GCA_026413575.1 Erythroxylum carthagenense
GAACACGGATGGGGCTTATAATCCTTCACAGTGGCAAGGTGGGTTCTCCAAGCTCATAGGGTGGTGTTCAGTGCACTAAGCGGAACTCTGGGCAGTATACACAGGTCTATCCTTAGCTTGGAAATTGGGCTACCGTCGGATTAAGCTGAAAGTGGATTCGATAGGGGTGCACCAGCTCCTGTCCTCTGTGACCTCCTGCTCTCAGTCGGGTCATCCTCTTGTAATGGGTATTCGGGAACTCCTCAACCAGAACTGGTCTGTTGTTCATCGTCATATTTACAGAGAGAGCAACAGATGCGCGGACTGACTCGCAGACCCGGCCCGTCAGGACAACATCGGCGTCACGTATTTTGATGTAACACCCTCAGGGTGCCATAGTCTCCTTGTAGAGGATATGTCGGGGATCAGCTTCCCTCAACTTACTTAACTTTCAGTTTTTTTTTTTCCCTTCATGCACAAAAAAAAAAGGAAAAAAGTGGTGTTTTAGAATGAGAAAGGCTGGGCTTTTAAGTCCACCTGCAACATAGCTTTTCCGTAAGAAGACCTCAAATTTTATTGTCAACAAGATTTAAATAATGAATTCTCTTTAGGTGCTCAGTTATTTTATAAAATAATTAAAAAAAAGATAAAAAGAATTGATTCATTAAAAAATTGAAAAATAAAGATAAAAAGTGAAAAAGAAGACACTTCAATTTATGAATATTTACATTTGTAGTTGAATTTATGAATTAAAAACTGGAAACGTTTTCATTATCCTACACTAAGAAGAATTCTACTTGCAACAAAGGAAACAAATAAAGAAACAAAGGTATTATCTACCATACATTTCAGTAAGTACTACTAATTCCTTCAGCTGGAACTGGGTCCTTCCAAACGAATGTAATCGTACATCATTCCTTGGAAGGGACTTGAACCTCTGGCTTGTTGAAGATACAGAACATTTTGCCCATTAACAAGAAAGCGAGAGGGAACCTCAATCGTGTACAACCTGTGGATTCCATGAATTCCATCTCTTGCTACGGCGTTGTCCTTTCCAATACCACCTGTTGTAAACAGAGGCCTAGGTGATAGTTGATTATTTAGTCGAACCTGTAAAAGGTAAAAACCATTGTGGAATTCAATCTTCTTTAGTTAATAAACAAAACTCTCGAGTATTCTGAAAAGATAATAAAAGTTTTGTAGTCTTTACGTTTAGATGAGCGTAATTGGAAGAGGCCAGGGCCAACTGGAGAGTGTATGTTGCGTATGGTTCGACATTGTAAAGCTCAAAATTGATCTGCCAAGTCGTAGGTTGGTAATTGCCATTTGTAAGCCTGCAAAAGTGTTACAAGAAAAGTTCATTTTTCACGTTAAGAAAGAAGAGATAAAGATCTTCCAGAGAGAGAGTTTTAAAGATGAATTGTTTTGAAGCAAATTGAAAATCATAACATGTATCGTTGTATTACCTTGGTACATGGGCATAGAACCAATCTCGAGTGTGATTACTAGAGCCAATATTGTAAACGAGATCATTCTCTGGATACAAATCTGTGTATCGTGACCACAACCCATATTGCCTATACCTGTGTTGAGGTTTGTTCAGGAAAACTTTGTTCTGGAGATCTGGACTTGGGTCTGGTATAAAGAACTCGGCAGCTGAACGATCAGGGATGCCTATTTCCCATAGAGTAGGACCATTCCTTGGAGTTTCAAATCTAAGATCGTCCAACCTGACTTCACTTCCTGCATTATGGATCAATCAATCTTCATATTACTACAAAACACTAACCTTCTTCAGTGATGATTTGCCTGCTGTATCGATTCTTACGTATTAAAAACTATGAAGATTCAGTATTGAATGTACCTTCTTCAATGGTGATTTGCTCACTGTACTTGTAGTCCCCAACGAAACCTGGAACCCAAGCATACAAATTGTAGATCCCGGGTCTGACATTTTTGATCTGGAAATCTCCATTCCTGTTAGCTCGAGTCCAGAATTGATAACCCTGCAAAACATCAATCGAAATCAGTATGTGACCAAAGCCAGAATAAATAAATAAACGAATCTGAAAGAATCGCGAGTGGAAAATGGAAACGAACCTTAATGTCAAACTGCCACGAACCAGCTTCTCCAGGAGATGCCAACCCCACATAAGCATAGCTCGCACCGTCAAAATTATTCTGAGTATCACTGTTATTTACAACCCTTTTTAGGTAAGTTTTCTATTTTTTTGTTCCATAAAATCAACAAATAAAAACAAGAACTAATATTTACCTATCTTTAATGGCTAAGTGCCCATTAACTGTTCCTCGTTTAGATGAGGGAAGGAATTCTTCTGATTGAACGAAATCATATGGCCATTTATTGATTTCTTCCGATGTCTATTTAATAAAAGAAAATAAATCATAAATTGTTAAATTATTAATCAATCATCTAGTTGACAAGAAGAAAAAACGTCAAACTCACCTGCCTTTTAGCATCGTTCCATAATGTTTGATAATCACTATAGTTATTGGAATTAAGGTAAATGAAAATGGGACCGTACACTTTCTTCCAAGCCTCTCCATCTCTAAACTGTTTACTTAATTCGTTCACGTAATGGTCACTGTGGAAGATCTGCGAGAAAAATTCGATCACCAACGTTAATCCAGTTCATAAAAGTTATCAGATCCTGATACGGGGATGTCTTAATGGTACGTATTGTGTCAGACAAACTTACTGCAAGAACAGTAGGGCCAACATGAGAAGTAAGATCTTGCTTAGTTGGTCCACCAGCAAAATATTCATCAGTGGGTGTGATCATCCAAAACCCTACAGGTGGGTCATTTGATATCCATCCTTTCACTCTGTGATCTTTGTTTTCCATGGAATACATGTATTTATCATCCACCTGCTCACATCCCAAATTTCCATTTTAGAGTTAGATTATTAGTATCTTCTTAAGTTTTTAAATTGCAGATTGCAGATTACGTTGCGCTTGATCAAAAGATCATGTTTTGATAAGACATACTTCTCCATTCACGAGGGTGGCTTCCTTGTATGCTAACTTATGACCGTGTTGGGTGTCACTTGGTGTGGGCATCACCCTTTGGATGTCGTCCGATATGGCCATATAATGAAACCTAACCCGCCATACATTATGTAACATTAAATCTCATAAGCATGCAGTTTGGTAAGTAATTTATAAATAGTGAAGTAGAATCTACTTGTTATTTTGAGGTTTGAAGACCATCCTGAAGAAATCCAAGTCAAAATCAGGCCACCCTTCTAAGTGTTCGAATATTGCATAGGTGTAAAATCCTGCACTGCCACGCTGCACGATGTACCTGTAAAATAAGAACCTTAGTTATAATCTTAACACAACTTAAAAGTTTAGATTTCAATAGTGTATAAACAAGAAGTTTACCATCCATGTACCTTTTGTCTACATTAATTGGAGCTATGTGAGAAACTGACGAGTCCCAAGTTCTGCTAAATGAGACTTCAATTTGGTCTTCGTTCCTCGTTATGACAGTAAAGTTGGTTCCCAAAAAACTGCAAGTTAAGTTAAGGAATGAGTGAATCTTATGTAATATAAATTCTACAGGAGATGATATAGCGGAGGATGGTGATATTTACTAGTCTGTATCAGCACGACCCCCTGGAATGTTCCAAAACGCATCCATGTACCTGCAATGTGTATAGTTTCAGTTTTCAAGAACATGAACATATCAGGATAAGTTTTCGTAGATTTGGAAAGAAAGACTGAATGGAAACGTACCCTCGATTGCTTGGTTTGTTACGGGTTTCGAGTAAATTTGGTATTCCACCGTATTTTACTCCAGTAACATAACCACCTGGTTTTGCTAAAGTTATCTGAACAATGCCATTATCTATTACAACCTGCGAACATAAAACAATCAGATAAAACGTCAATGGTGGACTCTGGAGGTTATGTAGTAAACTAAAGTTCAAGAAACATACATATGAGCCACCCTCGTACAACCGAACAGAAGACGAGTAGCCATTGCTCCCTATCGAAGCTTCCCTGAAGTAGAAAGATTATATTAAGAGCGCGATGACATAAGATATATTAATTCAAGCCTCGTACAACTCTTTACTTGCAGAATTCTTTACCTTTGCAACAATGGCTGCTGGGATGAACAAGAAGTCACCTGCAGAAGAAACAACGCAAAGAATATCCACGCAAACGCGCGAGATAACTTCTTCATGACCATCTTGAAGGAGTCCTTAGGTTAGCTAGATGTGAAAGAGAGGTGACTAAAAGGAACAAGGCGCGTAGTGTATTTATAGCAGACGAATCACAATCTTAGAGTATGTCCTTAAACTTATCCGACTCTGATTTCCTAATCCTACTCTACATAGAATACCTAAACCAACTAGACAATTAGCGTGAACTTACACTTCCATGCCAGATAATTAGCAAATCAAAGATTTATGTTAGGAATAGGAATTGTAATCTATCCTTTACCTATACTAAATTCCATAGTCCAAATCCTTGCATGATAACTAGCCAACGAGAAGTACGTAAGTTTCATCCCACCATACGTAAAATATGCCCTTTTTGGATAATTTTGATGATTATTGATTGTGTTAAAGACGGATTTTAGTTTTGTTTAAGCTATAGTTTATCTGTAATAAATAGAAAGACGTAAATAATTTTTTTTAATTTCTCATATTAATATTTCTAAATTACATTAAGTACTTTAAAGAATTCTTCTAAATAATCATAAATTATAAATAATAATATTTATTGTTGAGATATTTAGTGTTAGAAACTGAATAGTATATAAATCTAAGTAAGTTAGGATTCTATAGAATATAACAAAATATTACGTAGACTCGTTCAGAAGATAAAGTTTGATTATGTTAGAATAGGATATGCATGCAATCCAAATTCATTGATTATGTTAGAATAGGATCTACACATGCAATCCAAAAAAAAATTTATTAATAAAATTTTAAAAAATATCACTTAATAAAATTTATTTCATTTTTAAAATAAAAATGAAATCTATGCTAATCTAGATATGTACTGTATTAAAGATTTATGTTAGGAATAGGAATTATTAAATATGGTTTACCGATGCTAAATTCCATAATCCCAATTTTTGCATGAGACATAATTTTCATCCAACCATGTCGAAATTATGCTTTTGTTAATTTTGATTATTATTGATTGTGTTTAAGTTGGATTTTACTTTATTTAATTCATAACCAATATAGGAATCTAAATAATACATACGAAGACGTTATTTTAATTTTAGATAATTTTTCTATAGAATATAATTATTTAAAATGTAATTAATTCCATTGCATATTCACTATCAAATTATTAAAATTATTAAAATTATTATTTAACATTATAAAATTGAAATTTATGTCTGTAAAAATATACCTCGAATTATTAAAAATATTATATAAAATTGAAATTTATAAAATATTACACTAATTATCTTAACATAAATTCTTTAAAATGATTAAGAATTAATTACTGTAAGTAAACGCACAAATATTAAGAAAAAATCTTATATAATTTTTAAGTTTATTAATTAAATAAATTATAAAAATAATTTAAAAAACTGGTGCTGATTACCAATCTTAATTAACGAGACAATGGAGGGCCTGGTTACATTCGCAGTAAAACCTCTTTTTTTAATTATTATTTTTAGTTACTTTCGAGGTGTTTTAGCATGGTTCTAATTATAAGAAGATAGTTTTAAGTCATCCACTTTCAGATTAATCCTCGTTCAAACCGGGTAGGTCTTTTGCAGAAAGCAAAATTTTAATCCCAAATTTTAAACGACTACATACATGAGGACGATTTAAACCCGACCTCTCTTAAACTTAAAAAACGCCTCCCTAATTCACGTACGTCCTGGGATTGTAAAACCTCTTTATTCACTCGCCAAGATCTTAAACATACTTTAGTACTTTACGCTATTCAGATTTACGAATGTTTAAACAGTACATTATATGTTTTTATTTTTTGTTAACCACCAGGTGTTTGGTTTGGGGCCAAACAGTCGACGACATCTTTTAAGTTATTACCATCAAGTTTCATATTAATCCCCACTCGTATCTCGTGGGATCTTGATGGGCAGCTCAGCATTACCACCAAATAGTGCGGGAGCCGAATCCCCAACCTTACTTAACTAAACATCAGTCCCTTCCCACTGGATTTCGACCCTCGGTGTTACATTATATGTTTTATTTGACATTATCTGAAAGAACTTAGAAATCGTATAAAGTAATGGAATAAGCTTTTAAGTTTTTTTAGCAACAGTAGCACCATTGGTTACGTTAGTCTCAACCTCAAGAATAGATATAGATGAGGAAAGTGTACTTGTCAGAAAATCAACCTGTATGAAGTACGTATTTGTGTGTTAAAAGTACTAGTTAGTTGCTGTCTTTTCCCCTAGTATGAGTCGGAGTTTCCATTAATCTGAACTACTTCTATTATTGTTGCCTATACCTACAGGCTACAGGCTATGAACAGGACAAGTAACATATAGAAAGTAATCAAGTTGCTTCTGGCCCTTCCAAGCGCAAGTAATCATACATGACGCCATGAAAAGGGCTATCGCTTTTGGATTGAGTGAGGTATACAGCATTTTTCCCTTGGAGAACTAGTTTACTTGGTAAGCTAATGCTATACAACCGATACAGTCCATGGATGCCATGTCTGGCAACAGCATTATCCTTGCCTATTAGCCCTGTCGTAAAAAGAGGTTCATTGGCACCTGGATCATTGATCCGAACCTATTCGATATGTTGACACATTCATCAGCAAAACAATCAAAATAACAGAGTAGTTTCAATGGAGTTTGCATAGAAAGTAAGGGTCAGAGTCATACCTGGAGTTCAGCTACAGTAGCTGAAGCCAAAGCCAACTGAAGCGTGTAAGATCCGCTCCGCTTCAGATCTCCAAGGTCAAAGTTAATCCGCCATGTAGTTCCCTTATATGTCCTGTTTCCTTTAGTTCTGCAGTGCAACAAATCAGAATCAGCACACCAGGAAGATAAACATAAGTAACATAGGAATAACAAATTACGTGAATTAAATTACCTAGGAACCTGAGCAAAAAACCAATCCTGGAAGTAATCATTGGTGCCAACATTATAAACAAGATCACCCTCTGGATATAAATCACTATATCGTTCCCATAGTCCATACTGCCTAAACCTTTTATGAAAAGTAGCGGCATTAACATATCAAACATATTGAAAAGTCGGTACTGGTACAAGAAGTTGCAATATTCTGAGAAGAAGCTAACTTGTCTGTTGGTCGATTGTTGTACAATTTGTTCATGAGCGTAGGGTATGTCTCTGGCACAAAAAACTCAGCAGCACTGCGGTCAGGAATGCCGATTTCCCAAAGGGTCGGACCATTTCTTGGAGGTTCATAAATAAGGAGTCCCAATTTGAACTCAGATCCTGCATTTCATTAATTGGCAAACAGGACTGACATTATGTGAAAGTCACTAAAATGATGCCTTTCAAGAAAATTATGGAGATAGTTATACCTGGTGCAACGGTGATTTTAATATCACCCTTGTAATCTCCAATAACACCAGGAACCCAAGCATACAAGTTGTAGACTCCAGCTCGAACATTGTTGATTAAGAAGCGACCTTCCCTGTCAGATTGAGCCCAGAACTGGTAACCCTGGAAGGGAATAACACAAAGATTGTTAGCTAAAATGGTCCTCATTTTAACATAATAGTTAGAGGAGAGAAGTTTTCAGTTGTTATTGATGAAACCTTGGCTTCTGTTTGCCATGAGCCCACCTCTCCAGGTGCTGCCAACCCCACATAAGCAGAGCTGGCATACATTAATCTCGTGTTCATGTATCTGAAGGAAAAGAAACAAATCAGAAGCTTTGAAAGTTACTATATATTCACTTAGAAAATCATATAACAGTAGGATTTACCTGTCACGGACTAGTAATTGACCCATAACACTCCCACGTTGTTTCCCAGAAGGAAAATCTTTTGACCGAGGAAAGCTATACGGCCAGCTTTTAACCTCTGTTGACATCTGATAACGGAAATCAAGTTGAAAAGTCATATAATGGCTATCTATGATTCATTCCCATACAGGACACGAACTATTAGTAGATGGATGTACCTGCTTTTTAGCATCTCGCCAAAGAGACAAGGGGTTCTCGGTGGATGGAATGGAATTCAGATAAACAAATACAGGACCAAAAACTTTCTTCCAATGTTGTCCATTTCGATAATCTGTCCTCAAGTCCTTTCCAGTGTAGTGAGTACTGGTAAACATCTACCACAATAAAAACCAAATTAAAATCAAGAGGACAACAGGTTACATCACGAGTGTTTCAATGATTATCTGAACCAGGACGTGCATATGGCTAACTTACATTAAGAACAGTTGGGCCAACATGGGAGGTAAGGTCTTGCTTGATAGGCCCACCAGCACGAAACTCATTGCTTGGTGTGATCATCCAAAATCCCACCGGTGGATCCTCCGATATCCATCCGTGTAATTTATTGTCTTTGTTCTCGCATGAGTACTGGTACTTGTCATCTACCTACGTTCCACAACATCACCAAAACTTGGAAAAAATTCCACTTGACTGAACATACCCAACTACTAACAACGAACCGACATTCAGATTTCGTTCAGTTGAAGAAAATTCCAGTAATTGAACCCACAGATCACAACTTCAGAAAACGTGCATTAATTCACAATTCATTGGGACATTACATCGAACACCTAACAAGTGTCTAAATAATAAGTGAGTTTAGCGTTACCTCTCCTCTAAGTTCCGGATTGATTGGATTGGTCAAGAGAACAGCTTCTGGGTACGCTAGAGGCAGACCAGTTATACGGTCTTCAGGCATAGGCATGACCCGTTGTCTGTAGTCCGATATTGCCATGTAATGAAACCTGACCAGGCACGTATTCCATTAAAGAAACTCTTCTCTAACAACCAGCAACTTGTTGAATTGAGTATATTTTTCAAGTAGTTTTGATCATACTTTTCCTGTTGGAGCTTAAAGACCACTCTTATCTGATCCATGTCAACATCAGGCCAGCCTTCTAACCGTTCCAATATGGTGTACATGTAAATCCCTGAGCTGCCACGCCTCAGTATGTACCTGCAAACAAGCTCACAATTAGTGGGTTAATGAACTTACGAACGATTGTTATTATCTTTAATCCAATTTTTTCGATGTTAACTTCAGATTTCTGAAGAATTGTGAGTCGGACCTTTTGTCTACATTCAAGGGAACAGCGTCTTTTCCAACCGAAACGTCCCATGTTTTAGAGAAGGACACTTCCACTTGCTCCTCGTCTTCCTCTATTATGCTATATTTAGTTCCTCGTAATCTGCAAATCAAGTTGCAAAATCTTCATCTGAATCATGAAACCTTCATTTCAAAAATGATCATTTTCATATTATATGAGAAACATAGGGAACTTGGTCTCAGTGAGTTTGGAACGTCACTTGATTGGTCAAATATATATGGAAGGAAAAAAATCCTGACGAAGGAAGTGATGAAACCTGTCAAAGATGATACGATCTCCAGGAGTGTTCCAGACCACGTCCCAGTACCTGCCCCAAAAAATTATTATTGTCAAGTTCATATTTACCAATTTCAAGTGCTATTAGAGATTGGACTGAAAGAGACTGCTTGGAAATTGCGGTGATTGGTAGATAGATACCCTCTATTGTCATCTTCGTTAAGAGTTTCGAGTACATTGTCAATTCCATGGTATTTTATTCCAGCCACATCGCCATCAGGAGCAGAGAAGGTGACTTCAACAATCCCATTATCAATCACAACCTGAGAGACAAAGTAGTTAAATTATTACTTCTTAAGCGAAATATACTATCAACATAGCCAACTGAAAAAGGGTGGAGACTAGGATATCTACAGAAGCCTCAGGACTTTGGTTTACCTGAAACCTGTAGGTTTTCAGTTTAGTGAGTTCTTCAAACGTAACACATCACAAAACAGTGACTTACCTAACTTTTTAAAGATGTATAGATTAGATCCTAAGTTGAATAAAATTATACAGAATTAGTACCCGTTCATGACTTTGTCTACGAAGCTGGACCCCAAGAGCCGTTGAACTGTAATTGTTCCTTGGAAGTTCTCTGCAAATAGTAAAACTAAACGATGCTTATCTCATTAATGAAAAGAAAGAAAAATTTACAGAAAGTTATTTTATAAAGGCTGCAAGTGAGAAGGCACGACTCCTGAGTCCTGATGTAATTTGCTGTGGTCTCGTGAAATGGCATCAATACTAAACACCAAAAGTGGGACCTGTGCTTAATAGCTTTAGTCACAAGAATGCACTCTCTTTTTAGAGTAGAAATGGGCGGCTCTAGGCTCTAGCTTTTTTACAAACTTGTCTCGCCTTATAAACTTTCTGCTATAGAGGTCTAGTGGGTCCAAAAAGGTCCTATTTCATGACATTTTCGAGAGTTTGAGGAGGAAATAGAGATGAATGTAGTCTGTCTTTAAAACAGGTAATAGCAACAAAACAAATGGATTGAAAGGATGATGGACAACACATTTGGGCCACCAGTTTAACTCAGCAAATGTGCCCAAAGATCAAGAAAAAGGAAACAAGTTTATAGACAAAACAAAACAAAAGAAATTGAAAGTCTTGTCCTTCCAGGAATTCCAGCCTCATGTTTTACCTGTCTCAACAGTTAGTAAGACATGTGAACTGTCAATTATATCTGTGACTCTGTCTATACACAGGGATATGAAAACACATGCAGTACCCAAACAGAATCGCAATACAACGCTCAGAGAAGGGAAAGATGAGGAAGAACCTAACTGGGGTCTTCTCGGAATAAGCAGGACCACAGAAGATGTAGAAGAAGAAGATGATGAAGAAGAAGCAAACAGCCATTGCTAGCCACCTAACAAGAGAGCAGAACTTGTCCATTGTCATGCCAAATTATTACACAATTCCACAAAATGGGATCTAATCTCTCAAAGACAGAAACTTCCAAGTGAAAACAAAGAGAAGGTAGAACACAAACATTAACATAAAAAACCAGGAAACACGGACATACCTTGCTTCCTACCAATGTAATCTAGAAGCAAATCTGTCTGGAAAAGCAAAAGGAAAGTGGTGGAAAGTAGAGTGAGAGCAGATGAGGTATCAGATAAATAATATCTACACTTTTTCCTTCTTTTCTCTGATCTTACACCCCCTTTCCTGTTCGGTCGTCAATGCTTCTTTTAGTCGTGAGAATTCTGAAACCTGAGGATTGAAAATCAGGAAGCAGTCCTGAAGTTGTTTTAGGAAACGTGCAGAGTGATGAATGACCTTTTAGTAACCCGAGAGAATAAAAAACGTATCTGAATCTGCTTCAAATACGTGTAATAACTTACGAAACATAAATGCGTTCTTTGCAGTCCTACGTTAAACCACTTTAGAAGAAGATGTGTCAAAGGTCACGGGTTCATTATTTGGAGGGAATTGTGCAACACCATTCATAGCATTAGCAACAAAAGAACTCAGACCGATTTTGGTCACTTTAAAGAGGGCTTCACGTGAGAGTATGAAAGGAAGTGATTCGATGCAATGAATTCTACATTTGACTATTCAGAGAAATTTGGTTTTAAGATGGAACCTTTTCAATCTTAACAATTAATTAATTAATTAATCATAAATCATGATTTACTAAATTAATCGTACAGGAAGAAATGAAGGTTTTGGTGCTTAATTACCTTTGGATTAGTGGTGGTGAAAGCAGAAGTAAGAAGACCGGCGTTGAGTTGTTCTGGGTAAGACGAACACCACTGCAAAATGTTGGATTCCAAGAAGAAGAGTAAGCTCTCAGATACTAATGTATGAAGGTATATTAATGAAGTTATGTAAGAGATATAAGATTTGCGTTATGCATGTAGATTCTGTTAAATCCTAGGTTCGTTGAGAATGGTCACGGTTGCCTTGTTTATATAGATTAAAAAGTCAAATCATTTTTATTCATTTATATAAATCAGTCAGCATTAAATTATTTAATAAATCAAACCAAACAAAGTAATTAATATCAAAATTAGTACAGTATTTGGCAATTCTCACGAACTAAAATTGATAGGAATTCATAGTTGTCTGTAAATTAAACATTTGATCTTACATCATCTTAATTTGCTTAAAATTTAAAACAAATTATAATTAATCAATCAACATAAAAGAAACTTTTTATGTAAAAAATTTAAAGTAGATAATATGGGAAAATATTTTTAAAATTATTTCATTCAATTTCAATTTAAACTATTATAAAATAAGGATTTATTTGATTTTCCTTTTTATTTATTATTTCTTTTTCTTTTTTTTCACTAATTCATGTTGGTCATTTAGAAACGGTCTCTATACCAGTTATGAGTAAGGTTGTGTATTATTAGACCTTCTCGTACTCCGCATCTCAACGAAATTTTTACTGGATGTTATTGTTGTTATTATGATACTAAAGATGCTTTGAATTCTATTAATTTGAAATATAGATTTACCAAATTAATCAAGCAATAATTTTCATTACACAAAAATAGAAAATGGTTAATGTTATGGGTTAGATGTCAATACTCTTAATCATTGAGTTTTGCATGTCATTAGAACAAAAAATTAAATTCATAAATAAACTAGATATATCTAATATGGAGTTATTTAGAATCATTTGCATTGACATTCATTAAATCATTTCTTAAATTGTATCTCCCAAAAATTAAATACTTATTATAATAGAACATGGTGGATATAATTACCACGCTTAACACACTTTTGAAATATGTGCTTTCAACGTCAAAAAACAAATTGAAAAGGAAAAGATTTGACTGGTTCAAGCCGTCAAATTTCTTAACCTTTGAAGAGGTTACATAATTACAGTTGAACTTTGAACTAATGTTAGGCAAGTTGGAAGGACAGACTTTGATTTTTATTTCTACATATTGTTTTTTTTTTCAGTAAAATTTTTTTATCATCAAGTTGCGGAGACCCACTTTCGATCCCACATACAAAGGTCAAGAACAGCTTCACCTTCATGTGAATTCTCAATTGAATTGCCTTGTGACACACTCCAAACTTAACAAATGAAACTTTCTAAGTTCCAGCCGGCCACAATATACATATATAGCACCACCTAGCTTTCACAGCCTCCCCCGCGAACATTTATTCTGTGAACTTTACACTTGTCTAGTACATGCGATCTTTCTTTCTTGTTTTTTGTTGTGTGGAATGCCTTATTTTAACATGGCAACTATAGTAATGGGACCACAGGTCTAAGCAAAGTAACCAAACCAATAGTTGTTGCAATTCACCCAAGAGATGATTCATCAATGGCGGAGATTACTTTAAAGTTCAGTTGAATTGATATTGCATATATATAGATTGTTGCGTGTGCATTCTGAGATGATAATGAATTGGTTTGGGTCATATTGATCGCCAGCTCATATTGATCTAACCTTGTCAATAAAAAGTCAAATTTTGGTTTAAGTTGAAGTCTAACTTCTTTAAAATAATATCATTTTCTGATTAAAAAAGATATAATTTAAGGAGTCACAATTTTTATACCCAATTTTAAAGTCCATTTCTCAAATCTAAATTTGATCTAAAACTCACTTAATTTAAATATAACATGTTATATTGAAATGAACCGAATCGAACCGAACTAGACTAATTTTACCAACTTTATATACACTTTAAAGTTCATTCAGTCTGCATTTAAAAAACAATAATAAAAAAAAAGGGATTCGAACGGCGGGGTGGCTAGGTATGGCTTCAAGTCTTGTTTTTCTATTGGAATGTTATTAGTTTTATAATCTATGTCGAACTTAGTGGTCTTGGCATGTTTCGATGTAGATTAGTTTAACGCTTATAATTGTGTTCTTTCTACGAGTTGTTTGATTCGATATATTTTTTTGAGGAATGTCCTTTTCTACTTTGCCATTATAATCAAAGTTAGTTTGGCTGATGCCGATGGAAGCTATAGAGGAAGGCTCCAATTCTCACCCTTTTGAAACCCACCCTGTTCATCCATTTGCGTTCTATTTTAGCTATTGACAAATTAAAGTCTCTTTTTGACGAAAAAAGAAATCAAATTAGTACTGCCACTAGAAAATATGTCCTTAACTTGAAGAGTAATTGAAATAATAGTAATAATAATTTAACTTTTAAATGATAAAAAAATAAAGATAGGTTAATTTGTTTTGAAAAGGGTACTTAAATCTCATCTTATTTTTAAATTACAATATTATATCATATTGAATTATGAATTAATTGTTAGCTATATCGAGTAATAATTAATGACTCATTGGTCATCTTATGGTTCAGGTACAAAGTCGTTAACATTGTTCATGACTCATTGGTCATCTTATGGTTCAGGTACAAATTAGTTAACATTGTTCGATCCGTTTGACTTTATTGACATCTATTGCACAGATTTTTCAAAAGATTAGAGATGTTAGGAATTCTAACTCTACACCAAAATGGATAAGTTCGTGTTGCTTATATGGTATGTAACTTCTTGCTCTTTTGTTCAACAAAATACGATTCTTTAATGCACATGCACCAACTAACCCGCATAGATTATACAAAACTATCGAGGGGCTGCATTGGTCAGTAGTAAACAGTTCAGCTAAATTGAAAAGACTTTTTGGTTTTCCTGAATTGATTCTCCTCTTCTTTTTGGTATCTTGACGTAAGGGACATGCATCTATGACTCAAATGGTAATTGAATTCTAGCATATTTGATATATTGTGCTGTCTTCAATTTCAAAAAATTAAAGCCCGTGGTAGGTAGGAATTTCCAGAAGAATCTCTAGCTTTTAATGAATGTTTTCAAAATCGAATTCAAACTTAAATTAGTAAGATTAGAGATTTAAAGTTAGCATTAGACTGTCATAAGATCGACTAAAGATTGAATAAAATCGAATACTTTAAAAATTAATTAATAAAGATTATTTTTACTCATTGAAAATTTGAAAGTTTAATTAAAAAATGAGGTTGTTAAATAAAAATTAATCAATTTATAAAAATTGTTTAGTTTATAAAAAGCTGACTGATTAATTAATAAACTAGTCAATTTTTAACAACAAAAATTATTAAACTAAATGAA
>JANZLD010000237.1:5603846-5614362 GCA_026413575.1 Erythroxylum carthagenense
ATTAATTAATAAACTAGTCAATTTTTAACAACAAAAATTATTAAACTAAATGAAATCAAAAAATTAAAAATCTATAAAAAAAAATTGGCATATTCAAGATTTTTATTGTTAGATCAATCAAATCAGTTCATTTTTTAAAACATTAGTTTTTCTAAACTTTATGCTCCATTAGAATTTATTATAGAATACTTGTATTGATTTTATACCCATTAAACTATTAGTTTGTTAAATAATTTATAAATCAATTTATTTAATATGCACTAAAAAAGTAATTGACATATTTTTATTTTATTATACGTATATTGAGGTTTGTTATTTCCTTGATTATATCTGATTTAATTTTAAAAATAATTTTTTATTTTCAATTTAGATTATATATATTTTTTGTGATTTAAATTTTATGAATCATAAAAAAAGAAATATAGTAGCTCTAATCCAATTCATGGCCATTAGTTAAGCACTAATCAGCACATTTCCAAGTTCTGACTCTCTGCCACCTCTTTTTCAGAAGTTGACGTTACAAAATACTGAAAATTGATACCAATCAATTGCTTCAATCATTTTAGTATCGAGTAGAAATAGGTGCAACATACATCACAATCACACTATAATTGAGAGTCTTCAATGCTTGAGAACTGAAATTGACAAGCCAATACTATACTGCAAGGAGTTTTCTTAAAGAAATGGAGAAGATTAGAGGAGATAATAATTAATAAGCAATTGTTTGAAGAATCTTATTTGTGGTGGAGATGAAAATGGGAGGGGCGGTGACTTAGTGCATCAGTCGTTATTGCTGACATTTCAAGTCTCCGCACAAACTAGTCGACAACAAAATAACCACTATAAGACCGATTTAAGAGCACCAAACGCTCACCTGAAACCAACTGACTTCAGGTTCATCCACAGTGCCTAGTGTCCACCTTTACCAACTCTTCATAAGCTTTCTACTTCTAGACGACATATGGCCTGAAGCATCAGAAACTTAGAATACGAGGGCTCAAATATTTACTTTTTTTAAATTGCACCACTGATTTTCAAATAACCTCATTCTTATATATATAATTAAAAATATTTAATTTTTTAAAATTTTGGTGAGCCCTATCTATCTTCGCCCCGGCCTGAAGTGAACTTAGTAGTCTCATTTATCTAGTTGAAAGTATTAAGATGTGCTTCTTAATAACATTACCTCTCTAATATTATTGGCAGTTTGCGAGTTGGATTTGAGTTAAGAAATTAATCAAATCTAATTTCAATTAGATTTGAATTAGATTTGATTATTTTTAATTAAAAATTTAAAAACAAATTTGTTTTATTCAAAATGCATCGCTTTTATTTGATATATTAGGGTTTTGATTTAGGTCAAGTTGAACAATCCAAACTTGAGACTAGTATGAAATTCAAATTTAAAAAAATAAAATTCAACTAAAATTTCGACCAATTAAAATTAAACTTATTAATTTCGAGTCGAGTTAAATTGAACCTAAACACAAATACTATCTATAGTATGCAAATGTTCTATGAAAATGTATAGCTAAGCAAAACCATACTAATGATTTATGAGGAGGTATTATTGAAGTTTCCAATTCATTATTTTTAAAATTTTAAGAAGATTCAAATGTTTGATAACTTGAAATTAAATTTGCTAATGATGGATTAATCGAACTTGTTGCTTATTTTTATTACCAAAATTAGTTATAGACTTCAAAAACTACTTGATTAGTGAATTTTAAAAGCTCAAGAAAGAGAGAAGTGCATGGCTATGCATATTAAAAAGAGTGAAATTTCGTGGGGTCCTAATTATTTCTATCAAATTTAAATTTTCAGAATAAAATTATACTAATTTTGTATGAGATTAATTCATTGGGCTCAGTGAGCCTGGTTGCCCCATTAGGGCTCAAGTAGCTACGGGCCTAATTGGATCGTTTTAAGCCCGAATTAAAATCCTTGTTCAAGTAAATGATTAATATGCAACTAAACTTTTATTACATAAAATGATAGAAATGTCATATGCATATGATTTAATGCTTGTTTTTCATAATAGTAGAAAGTGACAGGTTAAATTTTTTCAATAATCAGGTAAAAAATAATTCTTTCAAATAAATTATTTCATAAATTTAATATATTAAAGAAAAAAGACCTAGTATTAAATCAAAATTTACCCATATATTATATTTGTGAAAAAAATATTTTATTGGTATCATGAATTAATTGATTTGTTAAAAAAAGAACATCATGCATTAAATTCAGCATAAATTAACCAATCAAAAATTAAACTTATGTTGAATTTGTCAAAGTTATGTTAGTGACATTTTTTGGAAAGACCAATTCTCAAGTGCTTTGTGAATATTTATAATTTAATAATAATATTATTAATTATTATTTCAAGTTATATTTTTTTTATATATTTTATATTGTAAGATTCGTAAAATATGAAATCATTTTTTATGTTCTTTTTTTTTTCTTAAATTAAAATTTTGGAATGTTGTATGGAATTAGCCTACATTCGGTAGCTAATTCAGGCCAAGTCAACACTTGGTTGTCGCGATGCTTTCACTTTTAACAAGTTATTCCATGGGATTATGGGGAGATAGAACTTCATTAAAGAAGAAATCAAAAGGTTCCACCAAAATAAGATTAAAGAAAGTGTAATTCAACATCCATGACTGGTTATCATCCTCCTCTTCTCAAACCTGGACAGAGTTATCCTGAAATGAACTAATTACTCTACCACCAAGTAGAAAGAGTACACAGTATTTTCTAAACAGTGTTCTGGGTATTCAGAAGACCTTTTCTAGACTCTTCAGACACTGAAGAATTTCCGGAGCACTGGCTACATGAACACGGAGTCCTGGACTTCCCTGACTCTGTCGGGCCAGACGTTGTGTAAGAGAACTTGCACATAGTCAATGGAGGAGCATAGTACATTGGAACTGGCAGCTTAGCTGGAAGACTTGGCAATGGAGCTTCAAATTTAAGAACATTGATCACTTGCCTTATGGAAGGTCGAAGAGTGAAATCAGGATGGCAACACCACAGTCCAACAATCAACAAGCACTCCAATTCCTTCTCATCGAAGTCTCTTCCTAGCCTGTCATCGACAGCTTCCAGAATTTGCCCTTTACCGTATAGGTCCCAGACCCACTCCACGAGCCGTACCTTGCTTGGTTCTTGCTTGGTATCGACTGGTTTCCTCCCACATGTTATTTCCAGGGCCACAACTCCAAAACTGTAAACATCAGATTCCTTGCTGGCCTTGCCAGTTGTGACACATTCAGGAGCTAAGTAACCCATTGTTCCCGCTAAAACTGTTGTCTGTGAGCCTAATTCATGATCAACAAGCCTTGCCAGGCCAAAATCACCTAGCTTGGCATTGAAACTTGAGTCCAACATGACATTGCTAGACTTGATATCTCTATGCACAACACATTGTTCCCATTCTTCATGGAGATACAGAAGAGCAGAAGCCAATCCCATTGCTATTTTGTACCTTACCGTCCAGGTTAACGATGTTTTTCCTCTAAAGAGATGGTAATCAAGACTTCCATTGGGCATGAACTCGTAGACTAGCATCAACTCACCCTTTTCATGGCACCAACCAATCAGCTGAACTAAATTTCTGTGTCTTAGACGACTAATGATCTTAACTTCTGAAACGTATTCCTTCTTTCCTTGCTTTGATCCCCTCGAGACTTTTTTAACTGCGATTTCTGTACTGGATTCGTTCAGGAATCCCTTGAAAACACCTCCGAATCCTCCTTCCCCCAACTTTCCTGACTCCGCAAAATAATTTGTTGCCCGACTTAGCTCACGATAAGTGAACCTCTTAGGCCCAGTTCCTTTCTCAAACTCATCATCCATAGATACATCAACTTCCTCATCTTCACGCTTACCTGCCATTCTCCTGAAATAGAGAAACAAAAACACACCTATCCCACAAGCCACTAGTCCACAACCTGAGGCCACACCAACAACTAATCCTGTTTTGTGTCTGCTTTTCTGAATCGAATCATCAACTTCCAAGTTTGAATTGAATTCCCAAGAAACAACGTTATGAATTTCGACATATTGGCCTGTTGATGCAGAGAAGCCTATCCTAACCCATTCAGGTAGGAATTCCCTTAAATCAACAACGTAATAAAGGGTCGAATTCCCACCAAATATAGGATTTTTTACGTAAGTTAGAAAGGCGCTCAAGTTTTTGGTAGTGGAATTGTAACTCACCCATGCATTTGCCATTGCTCCATTCTTAATGCTGCTTTTCCATGAGACGTTTGCGACAGATACAATGGAGTTGACATTAATACCCACATGATTGTCGCTCGGATCCCATTCATTTAAATAGCTATCAAACTCCACTGCAACAATTTGATTCTCCTTCAATGGTGTTTTAGCTGTATCGTTGCTGAACAGCCCAAGATAGCCGCCTGTTGAATTTTCTGGGATCTGAGATTCCAATGGTGCAATGAAAAAAGACATCCCATCTCCATATGAGCTCTCGTTAGTAGCTGTGATACTGAAACGAAAGTGGGTGCTGAAGTCTGTTACATTCCCAGTCTTGGCATCCCAGAGGCGTACAGGCTGACTATACGAAGCTCGACCAACACTACTCATTAGGTTAATGTTCTGCGCGTTTTTGGTGAGTTGCAGAAAGCCTCCTGACGCGAATGCATCACCCTCGAAGGTTATGTTTTGTGAATTGGGACTGAAGCTCGTGAAGTTGAAGGAAACTGAGTTTGCAATAGGCAGTAGTTGTAGTAGCATCAAGTGAATGACAATCCTGACGATGAGACGATGGATCTGTTGAGAATGAACAAGCCTTGGAATTAAATTGAAAAAAGCCATGACTTCATCAAGTGCAGGAGAGAAAGAAACTGAAATTGGCAGGGGTAAGTTATATATGAGCAGTTCAACTATATCCTTCCCAATCAGTCTCAATAACCAGGTCAATTTCAGAACCTGTCAACTATTGTTCAAGTCCTACCTGAGCGTTTTTACTGGATTGAGCTAACCTGACGCGTTCGGTGCTCGAACTCGTCGCTTGGCAAATTTGCGACCAATAAAAATATTTCAGTATTTGGTCAATTGCAGGAATCCCAATGTTGCCAAATGCAGGAAGTTAGTATAACCTGACAGGTTCTTCGGTTCATTATTGTAAACCCATTGCCGTGGGATCTCAAATATCTAATATCATAATCTGAAGCTTGTCATGGCAGACTCGATGCTTGGACGGCAGTAACAACTATGGACTGATTTAAATCAAAACAAAAGGAAATAAAGATAAGAAATAGAGCTAAGAGAAGTTTTTAACATTATATGCAGTCATATATTTTTTTTAATCAACCCATCACATTATTTACAGTATTTGGAGATCACAAAGTAAAGTAGCAAGTGTAGGCGTGTTTCTTGTGTCAGCAGTTAGTACTAACAGATGGCAAAAGGACAGGCTCGCTCTTAGAAAAGAATCTCAATACTGATAGCCTGTGAGAGACAAGAACGCAAAAACAAATGGGATTAAGTAAAATCAATCTGTCACAATTTAAAATTGCAATTTAGACCAAATATTCAATTGCTTCAATTTGAATGATGTAGAAGATATCGTATATATTTATATTATTATATCAAAATTATATAAAACATAAACAATTAAAATATTTATCGTATTTATTATAATTGAAACCATCAAAACTGTCTTTAACAATGATAAACTTGTAATTTCCAATGTAAGACCTTAATAAGTGTTCTTATTCTTAATTAGAATGTTCTAATATCATGCCAGACAGATGATAGGATATTTGAACATGACATGTTGCAATTAAATCGATTTGTAGTTCTGAATTTACAAGGTTATGCATATTGTTTTGTTTTCTCATTCGAAGATCACTGTCCAGCATCTATTACCAAAGCACAGAGAATAAGAAGCGGAAAGGAAAGAAAGGAAAAACAGAAGATGAGTCTGCACACCCCATTCCCATATGTTTTGTCTGATTAATCTACTTGCTGAAGCTTGATGTTATGATGCAAAGGAAGTGAGCAAATGATGATAACGATGGTAGCTATTACAAAGGTTACCTTGGAGATTCGAATTTTCACCCCAAGTTGTTCGCTCACACCTTTTGTACGGCAGTTTCACTTAGATCCGTTAAAGTAAGACTTAACCTTTCTCCACCTTGGAAGTGTTTACCTCGCACACACTCAAAGAAACAACGCGAAAGCAACAAAGAATATAGGCAACAAAAAAATACACAGAGATATGATCAAAAAATCAACTTTATATTACTTTCCCTCAAAAGAATACAAAGAATGCTCTCTTTGATTTTTCACCCTCTGAGAATGAATTACTCCCTCTGAATGAATCAGAAGAGCAAAGCTCGAATGAGCTTATATATAAGCATCCTAACCTAGAGTCACAGATTCCCACTAAATCTGTACTACCTAAGATCACATCTATCCCTATCAGATAAGATTATATGAATCAATTGGATGACATCCTCATCCAAGTGGGACTCTAGCTGATAAGATAGAATCTAACAAGATAACATAAGATAGAGTTTACATTTATCTAGAACACTATCTAGAACACTAACATCCTTGTCCGCGAAGATCTCCACTCTCTTCAGATGTTGAGTTTCACTACAACTCTAACTCATAGTCATTGCCACATCATCCAAGATCTCTCCGCGATCTCTATCCGCTGATGATGCAATGTGATCTTGCTGAAGCCTATTAGCACACTGGTCTGATACAATGCTTCCCACAACAAGTCCGTTAGTCGTGGTCCATCAATCCGAGCATAGCCAAGTCCTTAGTCCGTCAAGTCCTTAGCCTGGGTCGAGTCAATCTCCACAAGGTCCGATGCTCTACCAAAATTTGCATCAAGTCTGATCCCACTCGCCCACATTTGCTTTAATGTTTTCAACACAGCCTATCCACACATAGCTCCATCAATGCATGTCCATGGACAAGTCTATCTTCCATGTCAGGCTCACTCATGGTGCAGTCTCGTCGCTCCATGACTAAATCACAAGTCACAATCCGAGTTAATATAAAAATCTCACCCATTTACATACCTTCGAGCTGCCTCGCCGAAGTTAAGTATTGTGCTCCTCATCGCGCTCGCTTGCCTTCACGCATCCTCGTGAGTCCCATACATCTTTATGCCTTCTCGCGCACCCTTGAGTCTCGCATGACTCAGTTTTCCAACTCCGCGCGACCTCGCATCTGAATCTCACGTCTAGCTGAAGATTTCCGTCAATGCACGCTTATACGTGTCCACGCGTATCGAGTCTCACGTACGCCTTATTCCTCGTAAGTTCCTTGAGTTTTGCTCGCCAACTCACAAGACGTTGCCTTGTTCCTCGTCAACACGCCGTCCTCGTGCCAATTTACGTGTCAAGCATTGGCCAAGGCTCGCCAACACTCGCACGATCCTGCAATTTGAACTTAGGAGTCTAACAAACCAACCCCACTAGAAGAATTTGATACCCTCGTTGAAATAATCTGTAGGTACTCCTCTATGAGCGGTTTTCTCGAAGACTCCTTAGTCATCTTTTAAAGACGGTAGCAAGTCTTCATATCAATTGGTATTTCACCCATATACCATTTTCCTAATCTATCGGGGTTGTCTTTGCTTCCACTTAGACTCGCCTTCTCAAGGCTCACCGTGCCTGCCAAAGACATATTGAGAAGAGCTCGATCTGCTGAGCTTTCCCTGTCACCTTGATCCTTTGTGATCTTGGTGATGATATGCTCTTTACCCACCTTCTGTTTCGAGTTTTCTCGAGCATAATTCGGCTCCTTTTCAATGATCATAGTCGACATATGTGCTACCGGTGTTGTCGTCTCTTTTGTCCCACCAACGAATCTACAACAATTAACAAAGAAGGATTTTTCACCATCCATAAACATCATACCTCTCAAACTAGGATACAACACCGTCTTTGCTACCTTAAGGAAGTCAATCCCCAATATCAACTCAAAATCCTGAAGTGGTACGACCCTACAATTCATCCTGGCACTCCAACATCTTATGTTTACTGGAATGTTGTAGGCAGCTCCTATCACCGCTTGTGCCTTACCCGTCAGGGTCTTTACCTTTGTCGGGGTCTTGAATACTTTAAACCCCAACTTGCGCACAATCCTTTCTGCAACCAAGGAATGTGACGCACCCATATCCACCATCGCAGTCACCTCTATCCCATTAATCTGTATCTTCACATACATCAGTTCATTATAAGGATTAGGTTCTTTACTAACCGCATTCAACAACGCAATCGGATTTGTGCCAACTCCTCTGAAGATTCACCCTCTTCTTCGGCTATCAGGGCGTTTAGCTTCTCTTTCCTCGAACATTCTCTTGCATAATAAGATCCACCGCACAGATAACAAGCAATCTTGCCCTTTCTAGAGGACGTCTCCCCACTCTCGGAGCCACCATTTTGCTTGCTTTTGTACTTGAAGTCTCCCTTCTTGGAATCCTTTTGCTTTTTCCCCTCGATATTCCCCTGTTGAGCATGGCTTTTACCCTTCGTAGAATTAGAGGAGTTTCCTTTAGTTTCCTTCATCGCTCGAAAATCTACCAAGGCATCAGCGGCCGCGATTGCACCAACCATGTCCTTTACATTTTGCCTTCGCAACTCCATTTGTGCCCACGATTGTAACCCGGACAAAAAGTTGAAGAACTTGTCCTCGTCTGATATGTTTTCGATATCAAGTAGTAGAGAACTAAAAGATTTCACATAATCTCTTACCGATCCATCCTAGATAGCTTCTTTAATACATCCCTCGCGAGCCAAGAAATATTCATGGGAAAAAATTGATCCTTCAACTCCTCCTTCATGAGCTCCCATGTATCCACAGGAGTTCTACCTGTGCTGATCTCCGTAGAGGTCCTCGTCCTCCACCAGAATTTGGCATCCCCATCCAAGTACATGGTTGTCACATTGACCTTATTAGTGTCAGATACTCTAGCAGCTGCAAAGTATTGCTCCATATCTCACAAGAAGTTCTCCAACACCTTGGCGTCCCGCATGCCTTTGAACACCCTAGATTCACATATTTTCACTGAAGAAAGTTACGGTGTTGATCCTTCACCTCGCTCGACATCTCACGTTGCAACAACACTCCTCAACACAGTAATCTCAAATTGGGCCTCCTCTTGTGCCTTCAACAAATCCCTTGCCTATTGTTGCAACTGTTGGATCCTCGCCTCCAACATCTCGAAACGATTACTGTGAGAAGTGACTTCTTCCTCCCCCAGAGGAATACGTCCAAGGAGTGTCTCCACCCTAGATACCCGTTCTGTCAAGTTGTTTACTGCCATTTAAAACTTTGGCTCTAATACCAGTTGTTACAAAGGTCACCTTGGAGACTTGAATTTTCACCCGAAGTTGCTCGCTCACACCTTTTGTACGGTAGTCTCACTTAGATTCGTTAAAGCAAGACTTAGCCTTTCCCCACCTTCGAAGTGTTTACCTCACACACATTCGAAGAAAAAACACAGAAGCAACAAAGAATATAGGCAATAAGAAAACACATAGAGATACGGCGAAAGACCAACTTTGTATTACTTTCCCTCAAAAGAATACAAAGAATGCTCTCTTTGATTTCTCACCCTCTGAGAATGAATCACTCCCTTTGAATGAATCAGAAGAGTAAAGCTCGAATGAGCTATATATAGGCATCCTAGCTTGGAGTCATAGATTTCCACTAAATCTATACTACCTAAGATCACGTATATCCCTATCAGATAAGATTACATGAACCAATTGGATGACACCCCCATCCAAGTAGGACTCTAGCTGATAAGATAGAATCTAACAAGATAACATAAGATAGAGTTTACATTTATCTAGAAAACTAACATCCTTATCCACAAAGATCTCCATTATCTTCAGATGTTGAGTTTTACTGTAACTCTAACTCACAGTCATCGCCACATCATCCAAGATCTCTCCGTGATCTCTATCCATTGATTGTAGCACCCCACTCCTGCGAGACCCGAACCCGACATCTACTGTGATATCCGAGCCCGTGACCCGCGAGGGTGGTATACTAGAGCAGTCAATGCAATTTAAAAGTCCGTTATGACATTTTTTCTTTTTTTTTGAAAACAGTCGAGTGCGTGGAAATCAATATCCATACTGGGCCCACTTTAACACGAAAACAATTCAATCATGAAACTTTCAATGATCACTTTTCAAATACGACAATTATCAATTGGGGCCCTCAGTTCAAAAACAGTACTAGTCTGTAGAGATTGTAGAAATACAAATCTACAATAATTCAGAATGACACTAATGCAGATGTGAAGACTGATCCTGACCTCAAACTCTGACTCTCTTGCAGTACTCATACTCCCGTTTGTCTAACGGGGTAATCTTTGATTCCTGAAAAATAATTGCAATGTTGGGTGAGTTTGCGAACTCAACGAGAAACCATCATCGATGGTTCACCCAACGCATGCATATACAAACAATTCATATCATATCACATATTATCACATTACCAATCATCTCAT
>JANZLD010000237.1:5702234-5712570 GCA_026413575.1 Erythroxylum carthagenense
CAACCCTACCTTCACCAGAAACCTAACTTGAGCGTCGGAGGGGCTAATCGGGACATAACCCCCGACGTGCCTTCTTTATTTTGCAGGGATCTCAACGTCAGAATCACAGCAAAAAGCAGTCAACTCATGGATCCAAATGGCAACACACAGCTCCGCCAGAATCCAGTAGAACCAAAAATGATAGCAAATAGTTTGCTTGGAGAGTTTTTAAAAGAGCAACGAAAACAGCTTAAAACGACATGATGTTTAGTTAGTTTATTCTTGGGTTGGAAGTTGATGATGGAATTTTGGCTTAATAATTGTGAGAATTGACTTGGAATTAATTGGGTTTTGTGATTTAGGTTAGGATTGAATTAGAATCTCTAGAAAATATCATGAATTAGGAATTAAGGCTTAGGATTAGCAACCCTAGCTAGATGTAATTTTTAGTTCAATTGTTAGCATTGAGCCATGCCATGTGATACGTAATTGTCTTTGGCAATTTCCACAAGTGGCAATAGGTTAGTCGGATTTGTTAGGATACTAAGCCAACTAGTCTAGGATTTCAATTTTCCAAGTTACATAGTCCGAGCTTGTATGATTATAGCTTAGGTTAGTCGTTCTCTAATGTGTTAAATGTTATTGCATCGTTACATCTAAAGGGCTTGTTCTAGGTTACCTCATGGTTAGGAATGAGTTTTCTATTGTATAAGACCTATCTAAAATTGGAAGAACTGAGGGTTTGAGAGCTTGTTCGAACTTGTAGGCTATCATTGTAGACCAATCCCAATTTATCTGTTTTGAGGATCAATTATAAGTCCAAAATCTCGAATTTATCTTCACCAAGCTTTTCGTATTTGGTATTTGTTTCTTGTTTGCTTGCTTATTTGTCGTTAGTTGTCTTGTTTGTTTAGTTTTAATGTCTCTCAAATTCAAGTTTTTTTTCTTTTTCTTGTTCTTTTCTTATTGTTTTCCTTTTAGACAGCATTAGAATATAGCTTTAGCATGCCCTAACTCCCTGTGAGATCGACCCTAACTTGCCCTGCTTATAGTAATTAGGTTAGTTAGGAAATTTTATTAATTGAGAGCTTGCGACGACTCATCAAAAACATTAACGACAGGTTAGAATTAAAAAAATTGAAAGTTTGAGTATTTTATTACTATTTTTTAAAATTCGGACTATAATAGAAAAAATTAAAAATTTGAGCATTTTATTGCTACTTTTTAAAGTTCAAGTTATAATTAAAATTTTGGAGAAAATTTAGATTTTTTAATAATTAACCGTAAAACAAAATAATGTTCTACTCTTATATATAATTGAGCTAAATTTGATAAACACTGCACTATATAATCTTTTGTCATTTTTGTGTGGTGATTATAGGCTTTACAACTGAACAACATAAGAATGTAATTGTTTTTTTCTCTCCTTCTTGCTCTTTATTTCCAATTTCCCCGAAACCAAGATGATTGTTCAGATTTGGAGCTTAATTGTAAGGATATATTAACATTGGTTAATTAGAGAAAGCGTGCCCGAAATCTCCTCGAAAGGTGGATTCATTACCATTGTTTACTTAATCCTTCACGTGTCTCAGTCAACGTGATTCTGACAATTGGTTGCTTAAAGTTTTAGGATTATGTTATTGCGGTTTAACTGCATAATTCCCCACGATCGATTAAGCTCTTAATCACTAACTTCTCCTCCAGATTTTGGAATGTTATCATGCGAAAACAAAACTTTTAAGTGGTGTACTTTAAAAATTAAGTAGAAATAATCATTAGTAACTAAAAAATGTAGAGAATTGAGTCTCATTGAGATATCTTTGGCTTTTTACCATTTACATAAAATGAATAAAACGATAATTAAGTAAAAATATTTCAAAAAATTTAATTTAATTTATAATCTCATATAGATATGTTTTAATTAAACTATTTAAAAAATAATTTCTAGAAATTAAATAACTCTCAATATAGAATAATTGAATGTTGTGATTTATGGCGATTTCAACGACTGAAAAATATTATGAACACATCGATTATAATTTTGCAATAAAGCTGATAGTCAAAATAGCTATTCAAGTTAACGTTGAAATAAGACACTAAAATCAATTTATCATTTCATTTTTTAAGAGTGGTATTCTTTAATTCAAAGAATAAGATATTTATAATTACTAAAAAAACACAGTAAAATTATCAAATATTTGTTCAATTAGTTTTAATCTATGGTATATATCCTTTATTGGCATTACTCTATCTGGTCATTGATGTCCTTTTACCTTTTTCTATTTGTGGTAAGCATTGAGAATCATACGTTCTATTTTAAAATTCTAATGTAAGGTGAAAAGTGGTACCAAAGAATATGTTTGTTTAGGATCCACTAGCACTAATCTTCACTTAATAAGTTGTACCAACTCTAGAAAACTATCCTCCAAAGGATCTTTTTATCTTTGCTTTGCTTTCCCTTTCTCTTTTAAATAGTATCATATCCTAAAGACGATTTTCCATTGCTAAAAATCCAATAGCCAAGCATGCAAGTGGTGTACTTTTCTGAAGGAGTTTAAGCAAATAAAAAGTAAGTGATGTGTAGTAGTTTTGAAAGGCACAAATAGGAAGGTTTAGGTTTGGTAGTGTCAACCACCTAATGTTACTAAGTGGTGAAAAAAGGAAGCACCAACCAGGAAAAGGGCCTGAAACAAATTCGGCATTCGTATTATTTTGATTTAACATCCGTCAATCAATCAACTTGAATTGGCTTTTACCTGAATTGGATGCTTCTTTAAAAGTCCGATGTCATGCTCTCTTTCTAACCCCTCATTCTTTGGAGTTCTAACTTGTAACACTTTTTCTGACATGTGGAGGAACTCCCAAATTTCTTGGCTGTACTTACCAACAGCAAATGCACCCTCCCTAGACCTAGATTGCTTTTCGTTGTCCAAATTCCTTGGTTGTACTTGGCAACACTGTCTACACTAGGAATCTTTATCTATATATGTACCTTATTTCTCTAAAAGTACAAGTAAATCTTACATTTTATCTTAAATACCTAAGAATATTTTTATCGAAAAACAAAAGATGATCAAACTTCTTGAACAGCATTAATGAAACTTCGTTATATATATATATATATATAAATGCCTCTCCTTAAGTATTCTCCCATGTGTCGCTAACTGATACAGCTGACGGCGGCCAAGAAAGTGATGAATTAAGTTTGAAGATGTACACATATCTTTTTAATCCAACATCAACAGGTGGTGTAAACTCACTCTTGAGACCTTTCTTGTGTTGTCAGCAAGATCATAAAAGAAAAATGATAAACAGAAAACATTCCACATCTATCATTTCAAAAGCAAAATACACATGAAAAGAATAACTCTATAGCTAACAGTTTTGCTTTCACATCAGATCAACTTAACCTTTTGTCGCTTGTAATGCCCTTGACCAGCATCTGCCACTAACTGGTTTGGAAATAGCTTCCTTTGGCTCAACCCGGTAAGTCTTGTGGCTTCGACTACTGTTCTCTGTTATCCTAAGCTATAACAACCTTTTGATATCTTGTTCATAAAAGGGGCTTTTGTGTTTTTTTTCTTCATTTTTTTGATGTCACAGAAACCCTAGAACAGATTTTAAGTAGAGGTGATGGGAAGAGGGAAGATTGTGATAAGAAGGATCGATAATTCGACGAGCAGGCAGGTGACTTTCTCTAAACGGAGAAAGGGTTTGATCAAAAAGGCTAAAGAGTTGGCGATTCTTTGTGATGCAGAAGTTGGACTCGTGATTTTTTCGAGCACAGGAAAGCTCTATGAATTTTCAAATACCAGGTACTTGACAATATATTCTCCACTCCACTGTTCGCCTCAAGTCCCTCTCTCTCTCTCTCTCTTTTTCCTTCATTGATGATTAGCCAGTTAACTACTCAGTTCTTCCTACTGATCTAGCTAGTACTCTCTTTGGGAGGAAAAGTGGATCTATTCGTGCTTGTTTATAACAATCATGGGTAACGTCATTCTTGCTTTATGTTGGATATATCATACTCCTTATCAAATTAAATGTCATCTTCTTGAGTTCTTGGTCGAGTTATGACTTCCAAATCAACCTGGAAAACTTCAAAAATAGTTTTTATGTTCTGAAATTTTGAGCATAGTTGTTACTAGTTACACTTATGGTTTGGTAGACCATGAGAAATTCTTCTGCAATGGAATCATTTATGCTTGAGAAAATGAATGTTCTTTGAAGTTAATTGTCAAGCATTTATGCTTGAGAAAATGAATGTTCTTTGAAGTTAATTGTTGTGTAATGGATGAACTAATATAAGGCTAATAGCTTTAATTTCAACATCATCAATAAGATTTTGGGACCAGGAAACTAGATTTAATCTAGGGAATGAATTTTCTGCCCAGGTTCATGACTTATTGTTGAAGGTATATGTGTCAATACTTAAATGCTAATACTAATCAATTGACATGGGTAATATGCTTATATCTCTATGCTAATATATACTAATTTTTTGGTAACTACTGTGGAAAGTATTTGTAGTTATGAGAGGTAGCTCTGAGATATTTAGAGAGTAATTATAATCATGGGAGATAGTTACGAAAATTTTGGAAGATAATTATAGTTATAAAATGTAATTATGAGAAATTTGATAAAAAATCATGATAATAGTGAAATGTGATCCAAATCCTTTATATAAAGATTAGGATAGAGAGATCAGATCTTTTTGAACTCTTATAACTATTAAGAAATTCACCTCTAATATGATTTATTCTATATATCCTTAATTATGCGTAAATGGTAGAATTCATAGGCAATGTTTATACATTTTTTACCTATTAGCCTAAAGATTTACCTTAAATAAAGTTATCGCTTTTTAAGTATGACTCAAAGTGTTATTTATGAATCTGAAACTTTAATTTGAATGTTAAGTAAGTTGACACTAAAGTCCATTAATTTGAGGTATTTGGTGTGTATCACACATGTCCTGAGAAACAAAATTAGTTAGGGTCCCTTTAGCCAATGTTTATAGGAAAATTGGGCATAGAATTTATTCTCATTTGAGGTAAGTTTAAAGAAATTAGTAGGAAACAACTACCACCAAATAATTGATTCCCATAGAAATTGAATGTCATCACAAATGTATTTATTTCTTGAGATTCAACTTTTGAGTACCAAGAGCTTTTGTTCCTTCTTAACAACATATGTAGACAAAGAAGAGAAAATTTATGCTAGAATTTTTCTTATTTTATGTTATTTCCTTGGTAACTATATTTGCAGTTTTGTCAGTGCAATATATATTAATGAAAAAATTAAGGATGGATACTTAACAAATGGTAAGACTTGTATAAATGTAACTAGGTTAAATGTAGTTAGGGGAAAACCATGCTAAATCAAGTGTGTCTAGAAAAGTAGAGAGTGGTTCTTGAGTGATCCAATCAGTAAAACTTATCTATCATAATCTATCAATCCAAAGGTTTAAGGTTTAAAGTTTAGTTAATAGGTTGCCTTTCAACTTTAACTTAGAGGATGACTTGTTGGGAATGAAGACATATTGAATTTGCATGTATCAATTGAATCCAACTCATTATTACTTAATTATGAGTACATAGTTTCTTAAGTGTTTTATCAAGATTAAATAATTTAAGAGTTATTACATATACACAATAATATATTTATTACATATTTGAAGGGCAATAACCTCCAACAATTTATTTGTATACATTTGAATGACATTGGTTATAAATTTTACCATTATAAAATTTTAAAAATAAAATCTAAATAATTAGGTAAATTTTACAAAAAGTAGTTAAAAGAAGCGTTCTTTTCTTGATCAAGTTGTTTTGCTGAAAATAGTTATGGTACTTAAAAGGTCTCGTTGACACATAAAAGTTTTTTTGTAACCTATCAGATTAAATGTTTATGTACAAATATTGTGAATGATATGAGGAGATTCAATCAAAGAAAAAGTTCATATAGTCGATGAGAACAAGAGAAATTCTATGTATGAACAAATAATAATAATATTTAGAGAGTAATTGAAGTCGTGCGAGAGAGTTATGAGAAATTAGGAAGAAAATCATAGTTATGAAATGTAATTATGAGAAATTTGATAATAAATAATAATAAGAAGAAAATGTGATCTAAATCATCCTTTGTATAGAAGTTAGATAGAGGGATCAATTTTTAGATAGAGGGATCAATTTTTTTAACTTTTATAACTATTAAGAAATTAACCTCTAATATGCTTTATTCTATATATTCTTAATTATGCATTGATGGCAGAATTCATAGATAATGTTTATGATATTTTGGCCTATTAGCCTGAAAATTTACCTTAAATCAAGTACTCACTTTTAAGTATAACCCAACATGTTATTTATGAATCTAAAACCTTCTTTTGAGTGTTAAGTAAGTTGACACTAAAGTCCTTTTGAAGTATTTGGTGTGTATAATATGCATCTCGAGGAACAAAATTAGTTAGAGTCACTTTAGCCAAAGTTTATAGTAAAATTGGGCATATAATTTATTCCCATTTGGGGTAAGGAAACAACTAGCACCAAAGAATTGATTCCCATAGAAACTCAATGTCATCACAGATGCATTTATTTCTTAAGATTTCATCTTCTAAGTACCATTTTCCTTTTGTTCCTCCTTTTCCAAGATATTTGGAAAAAGAAGAGAAAATTTATGCTAGAATTTCTTCTTATTGCATGCTATTTCCTTGGCAACTATATTGGCAATTTTGTCAGTGTAACATCTTGATGAAATATTAATAATGGGTACTTAACATATGGTAAGACCTATTTAGCTAGGTTAAATGTAGTTAGGGGGAAAACCATGTTATATCAAGTGTGTTTAGAAAATTAGAGAGTGACTCTTGAGTTATCCAATTAAAACTTATCTATCATATGTCTATCAATCCAAAAGTTTCAGGTTCAAATAATAGTTAAGAGGTTGCTTCTTATCTTTAACTTGGAGGATGGCATGTTGGGAATGAAAACATGTTGAGTCTACACATATCAATTGAATCCAACTCATCATCACTTAAGTATAAGTACTTAGTTTCTCAAGTATTTTATCAAGATTACATAATCTGTGAGTTATTACATATACATAATAGTTTATTTAGTACATATTTGATCAACAATAATCTCCAATAATTTATTTAATATACATTTGAATGATAGTGGTTATAAATTTTACCATTATAAAATCTTTAAAATAAATCTAAATAATTAGGTAAATCTTACAAAGGTAATTAAAAGAACCGTTCTTTTCTTGAAACGTAATCACCTGTTCTCAAAATTGTTATTTACCCTGTTCCTTTTACATCTAACCTATTTATTAACTAGGAGAGAGAAAAATAACTGGGTTGGATGTAAAAGGAATAGGGGGAACAATAATTTTGAGAACAGGTGAATACATCCCTCTTTTCTTAAACAAGTTGCTTTGCTGAAATGAATTATGGTACTTAAATAGTCTTATTAATAGATAAAGGTTTTTTTTTTTGTAACTCATCAGATTAAATGATTATGGACAATGACAAAAAGTTTCAATTTACAAAATGAACTCAATAAAAATATATATATACGTCAACAATCAGCAAAATTTTATGCAAGTGTTTGTTTACAATTAGTATTATGAAAAAGAAAAGAAGAAAGCAAATTAGAATTTTCATATTCTCGTACTCATTTATTGTGAATGGTAGGAAGGGATTCAACGGAAGAAAAAGCTCATGTAGTCTATGAGAACAAGATAACTTGTATGTTTTAACGAATTACATCTTATATATAAATCATTCTTGGGTGGAAGTTAACTATCTTAGATTTGTAGATTCTAGAATACCATATTTATGAATGTGCCATTAAGTACTAGCTAGTCTATGGTGTTGTAGTGCAAGAATTAAGGTTTTAATTTATGGTTGTGTTTGAGTTATAATTGATTGTTATTATAATTGCTGTCACATTTTTTGCAATTGCTTCTATTTCGTTTCAATTGTTACAATAGTTTGCAGCTGTGATTTAACCCACAGTCCGTGATCCAAAACTTAGATGAGAATGTGTGTAATGAATTCGCAAGTCTAGTTAGTACTGAGTACTAAACCCTCGCTAACCAAATGTATTTTCTCGTTGGAATAGTAATGAAAGATGATTCTGTCACTTGCTAAAGTAAAATAAGTCATCCGCTAGTTCCTAGTGTCTTTCCATTTAAAGATAAGCATTAACTTATCTTTCTGACCCAATAATGTGTAGGGACAATCTGAACTATATGATTCCATTTTGGAATACTAGCTAGGTATAACAAGTATTCGTATTATAATGAAACATTAAGGGTAAAAGACTAGTTTGTTTAATTTTTCTAACTCCTTTAATATTCTATTAAGTTAATCATTAAAAATTTTGACAAAATTAAGTCTAAGTAATAATTTCCTTGTGTTTCTATCAAGTTGTTATACCCTAATCATGTATTGCTTCAAGTCTACGACCTATATGCAATTTCCACAACCTTCGATCATGACTTCATATATGTTGGAACCAGATTGAGGCTTTAACACAACTGTGATCACATGCATTAGGATCATAGAGCATTGCACAAAGTAAGACTAGTCAGACACATTTAAACCAATCAAGTTTTTTAATTGTAGGGTTAAATTACTATAACCCTACAGTTATGTACGTGTACAGCAATTATGTCAATGAGTTATTTTTTCACTAAAAACGTTCGAAGATAGTGTTAACGAACTGTTTTTGACATCGTAAGTGTTCAGTGAAGGTGTTGACGAGCTGTTTTCTATTTATACACTAGGTTTTCTATGTGTATTCTAAGTGACACAAAACTTGATAATAGCATGAGAACATTCAAGCTAGTAACTAGTTACGATTTTGCAATGGTCTTTGCCCTCGTGGATTTGTTTCACTCCATTCTCCATATTTTTTAAGAGGGACTGCAACGAATTTCGTTCATGGGTTTACACTACACAAGTTCTGTAGCATTGCCAATGTCATTTGTTTTACCTCTCGATCTGAATATAGCAGATTCGTGGAAACAGTTGAGTAAGAAGCTAACCATTTTTTATCTACCATCAGCAGTATGAAAGCAGTGATTGAACGATACAACAAAACACAAGAGAACGATAAGCAACTGCTGGATCCAACGGCAGAAGTCAAGGTACACTCTTTCAATAAGCTCATCCCATTTCCACTACCAAGATTCCTGTTTTACAAGGAAAGTATCATGCATTTTCCTGTTCCTTAAAGGAAGCAATCATGATCAATTCTTTAGCAATTTTATCTCATTAGTCATGCCTAAATAATTGATTACAATTTGAACAGAATATGCATTAATGTCAAGAAAAATCAATCTTTTGAACCCAAATAATACAAATAATTCTTTAAATTAGTATGAATTTTTCACAAACCTCACCCCTTCAATTAGTAACTTATTTCCAAATAATTGTGACATCTTCTTTATATAAGTCTTTTTGTTCGTACTTCTTCAATATTCCCAATCAAAAAAGACCTAGCAAAATAGCAATTCGTTTTCAGAGAAGCTCTTCTTTTTCCTCTTAAGATGTATTAAAGCAATGAGAAGATATTGAGCAGATGCTCACAACATAGCTTATTAAGTTGTGTGAACGTAGTATTATTATTATGTGGAAATAAACAGAGAAGTTGTGAAATAATCTTGATTTACTGCACTCATTCCTAGAACATAGAATGAAGAAACATGCACTAGTAAATATGTCTTATCACATGTAAGCTAAATCGTATTCTGCTAAAGTCATCGAAGTTAAATAAACCAATTTGTACCTTAGCTCGTAAGACAGAGACAGGAATGAGGAATAAAGACAGAATGTAGTGCCAGAGGCTACCATATTGGCAGACGGTAGACGTGTCAGGTTTCCTACATCATGTTTTAGGCATAAAGACATCCAGAATTTATCGTTAAATCTATCAATCCCTCGTAGTCACCAGAACCCTAGCTTGTTATTCTTGAATTAGCGAAAAAGTTGCTTTCTGAGTTTTAGTATATTGATCTCTTTACATCTGAAATTATTGAGTTTATGTCAAGATTAAATTTTTATACTTAATAATCTTATAGTTTTAGACGTTTTGTGTTGCTACATGTTCATTTTCTTTTGTGTTTTGTATGATTCAAAGTCGAGTTCTTTGATGCTTTATTACTCTCTTATCATCTTAGTATTGTTGTTATAAAGAAATGTTATATTTCGTTATATTTTAGTTTTAAAATATTTTTTAAAAAAGTCAAGTTATATTTTATTTTTATTTATTTATGTATTTATTATAATTTTATTTACATAATGATTTAGCATGCTAGTTTACTTATTTATTCTTTTAATTTGCAT
>JANZLD010000237.1:5712670-5726131 GCA_026413575.1 Erythroxylum carthagenense
AAGTCAAGTTATATTTTATTTTTATTTATTTATGTATTTATTATAATTTTATTTACATAATGATTTAGCATGCTAATTTACTTATTTATTCTTTTAATTTGCATCATTCTTTTATTACCGTATCTATATGTAGATCTACTGAAAACAACTCTCTACTATATAAAGATAAAGTTGCTTACTATCAGGCCTTCCCAGACTCCACTTTATTGCGGAACTTCAAATTGAGTGTGATGATAATGATATTCATGTCAGCTTGGAATGCATTAAACTCATTTTTAATATTTCCTATCTAGCATATTTCCCTGATGTACGTTAAGGTTGCATGTACATGAACTGGTAAGAAACGCGTATTAAACGATACACAATCATATAGATCTTCGTGATGTATGCGCTCTAATTAATTTCCTGAAACTGTTCTTAGTTTTGGCAAAGGGAGGCAGCAATCTTACGCCAGCAATTACACAACTTGCATGAGAACCACAGGTATGATCTTTAATCTTAGCGACGAATACATCAGAACAAGGCTATCGAAATGGAAATTGGACATTAATTGACATTCTGCAAGGTGGTCTCAGATCATGCTTGCCAAGAAACAACAGGCAATCATGTGTTCCGTAACTTCCAAGGTGGTCTCAGATCATGCTTGATAAGAAACAACAGTTCAGTATGTGTTAATTTCCAAGTTGGTCTCAGATCATGCTTGTTAGTTGACCAGCAACTGCGTGAACAGATTACAACATGCCTAACTATAAAGTCAATCTTCCTGTGATTCCTAAAAACCAGTCAATGAAGATCACTCACCTCCTACAACGCCTAAACAAGAAAATAAAGTTTAAAGCCAAAGCAACTAACAAGAAGCACTGGAATTGGCTAGCAAAACAAAGCTACGGTTGTGAAGCATTAATGAGTTTGAACAGTTTTAACATGAAACTAGCCAATATAATCAAGTTCACAGTTCTAGAAAAAGCTTTATAGTAGCAGACCAGCATTTTTAACATTCTATTTTGTACAATATGACAATCTAGGCAATTGATGGGAGAACAACTTTATGGTTTGGGTGTCTCAGACCTACAAAAACTAGAGAATCAGTTGGAAATGAGTTTAAAAGGTATCCGCATGAAAAAGGTAAGAGTATCATTTCTGTTCCAGCTCTATATAGCTTTCATCTTCATCACTTCCCTTTACAAAATCAATATTTTCTTGCAGGAACAAATTCTGACTGATGAAATACGAGAGCTACGCGAAAAGGTCCTGACAAACTTCTTCATTCTTTCCCAATCCTGACAAACTTCTTCATTCTTTCCCAAGTGTACATTATGATACTTCTTTCAGTCATAATACCAACCTAATTTAGTTCTCATCACAGGGTGCCCTTATTCATCAGGAAAATCTGGAGCTGTATAAGAAGGTAAACTTTTTATGGCAAGAAAACATGGGATTATGCCACCTCAGCTGTAACTAACTCTTTCCTCTAGAATACTCCTCTCTCTCTCCCGAAGATCCTAACAGTATCATGCACCATAAACAGTTCAGACATCCCTATGAAGCTAAAAAAGGACCATTTGCATCCAAGCAACTATCACATGGAACCAATATTTTGCCAAGCTTACTGATGGTGTTTGTCCTTTCAGCTTTACACAAGAGATGCAGATGCGGCAAATGCAAATTGCGTCAACTCACATGGTTTCAACACTGGAGAAAACTCCCACATTTCCATCCATCTCCAACTCAGTCAGCCTGAGCAGGAAAACCATGAGGCAATACCTAAAGCATCAAAATAAAGGTAATCAGATCAAAAATTGAGTATGTCACCTGTAGATATATATTTGAAACCAGGAACTATAACTGCATTAAACCATGTCAAGACACTGAGTCATATGTTGATCCCCACCAAACAAAATACTCCACTATAAAAGAATAAGCTCTTGGCGTGGCTTGATCTATATTAAGCCGATTGGCAACCCATTATATTACTTATGACATCATTTATAATCGCTTCAATGAAACCACATTGCATACAAGAATGTTAAACTAGATCAATTTTCTATGGACATAACTCTTCCCGGATGAGTAAGCGTAATGTTCCACTTGAAAACAATCATGCCATAGTGAATTAAGTCTTCTTGTTGACCTTGGAAATAAATCAAACACAAATTTACTGAAAGTAGAAGTCAATTAACACAAAAGCATTTTACAATTAGATCTTATGAAGCACAGTTCTTTACAACCTGCAAAATTTAGAAGGAATGTAAATAAACTGAGGCACATGACGTCACCAGTTATAATTGCACTGAAGATTTTGCATGGCTGTTCACATTTGCAGTAGGACAGAAAGTTTAGCTCCTTCCTCCCCCTTCAATGTTGACGTTCAGGAATCCCATGGGCACATTATACATAAGAGTTGATAAGTCATAGATGCCTCAGTGATGCCAGTTAAGGATTGTGAGACATAGTCCTAAAGTAAACATCCCCAATTTAGGAACGTAGTGCATTCTAATATTCACCGTACAACTTTGCAATTAGCAGATACAATGGTGGATTATACAGTTAATCTCTACAATATAACACAACTGAAAATATACAAACAAGTCCCTGTTGGACAATAAATGCATCGTGCAATTTTCACAAATATTTCCGTGACATTAAAAGAGTGGGATCTTTCTTCAGCATTAGAACTATCTTATCTTGAAGACAGCCAAAACACTCTTTACAAGGATTTGTAGGCAAAGCACAGAATGTGATATTTCCAACATCGTGCGAAGCATGCAGTAAACAAAACAGCTGTGTGCAATTAAAATTGGTGCCAAGGCCTAGGCATTAGATGATTTTAGACCATACGAAAGAATATAAACTTGCCTAATTAGTAGGGTTGATATCATCTAATAAATTTGAGTGGCATGGCCCAATTACAAAAAGAAAACGAATTCACGAAGTTAAGGCCCAGATATATGCAGACATCTGACGCATGGATGTTCATATCTATAAGAATGCAACTGGCATTACCTCTTGTGTGATTGCAACAATTAAGAAAATGTCACACATGTGCAGATGCTATATTTCTCTGTAACGTGTGCACAAACAAATAAACTTACAACTTTATATGTCTCTGCTTAGACATAGCAGTAAAACAGCTAGGTTCGTACTGTGCAACTCGAAAGTGGCTAGCCAATCTAGATTTCCAGCCCAATACTTCATTTTCCATTCAAATCCACAATATAAAGCATTAACAAAAATTTTAATCTTATATGGATGTTATTCTTTGAGAAAATAAGACAAAAGCTTACCTACAAACTATCAACCTTTTACCTCCCACTCCCCCATAAAAGATAGACAGCCACACATATCGATTAAGAGCTGAAAAAAAAACCTTGTCGAGATCTTGTCGAATCTACATCACAGATTTACACAACTCAGTTCAGAAGTCACCAGTGAAGTGTGGAATGGACAATCAAAACATGTGAACATAAGACAGCATTTTCTAGTTTTTTAATGTAGAAATACATAAATAATAGATGGCATGGTTCTTCGGTAGTGGGTCAATCTTGAGAACCATGAAGCACTAAAGTTTTTCAGTAATTAAGTACACCGCTCTGACATGACTTGCAGCATTGTTTGCAGCTCAGAAAAGGTGAACTAAAGATCACTTTCAGTCTCCAAGAATTCACCAAAAAGACAGGGCAGCATCTCCAAAGGAGGAGAGAGATCATACCTAGAAGTTCCAGACATACGCATGACTGCTGACTCAAGACATAAAGGCTGCAGGTAACAACAATAGTTGCCACATAAAATACTACGCAAATTGTTTTGCAAAACCAGCCATTGATTGTATATATCACTTTACCAAAGAGACATGGAGAAGAAAGCCCATATGCTTGATTTTAAGGCGGGAGCTTCTACAGTTTTCTTTTCTTTGTCTTGGACATTGATAGTTGTTGAAATTCCACTATCTGCACTAGCTCATGCTTTCATGAATTACCGAACAGTTGACCATCTGCAGTCAAGCACACTTATCACTGTCAAGGCAGGATTTAATTCATCAGCAGAAAACAGATTGTATAAATGGAACAGAAATATAAAATGACAATTTAGTTCGGGAGAATCTTGAGTTTCAAGAACCTCTTTAAAGTGAAATTCTGGGGATACCTTGTGAATTTGGTTGGACTAGATTGCAATAAGGGGAAACAAAACGAGTTTCAGATAACTGAACATAAGATCCAAGTCAATGTAAGGTGAATTGCACTTAAGTAGTTGGTTGCAACTCTCGTAAAACCAGAGGTCCAGTATACATAGAGTACACCAAGAAAGAAAAAAAACAAAGAGAAGGGGAAAGCGTATACTGCCGGAGAAAATTTTCTACAACTCAAATTATTCTAAAATTCCAATGACTTGAAGCTTGCAAAAGAGCAAAGATCAAGTAAGCCACATAATGCCCAATGAAAAGTGCAGAACAATAATATCTTTCCAGAATCACCAAATATTTTAGACTACTCTCGGTGAGCCCAGACTTTTCCAACCAATGCATTCAGTAATTATCCATTCAACACTCAACCCCGTCTCATCTTTTGCACATGGTTCCCATTACTAACTTCCCTAATTGGATTCAATAACTTCCCCAAATTCATGTATCTGTAAGCCTTTAAAATTATTAACAATGCAAACCAATTTCCAATATAAAGTAACCAGTGTCACAATCAGATTCTACACCAAAGAACCAACATTCTTAACATTGTCTCTTTGCCATCAGTTCCCCAGGCATCTCAACCAAATTCCTTCCCCGTATTGACAAAATACAATGTGGTGAACTCTTCAGTTCTATTCATATGCATCTTCTCTTCAATTTTATTTCCCAATCAAAACCCATTATCAATCTTCTTGCCCTGTAAATTAATGGTTAGGGTTAACTACACCAAATCCTTAAACAATGCTAATGCAACACGCTTACACATCAAACCTTAATAAAGCAATTCAAGAAACAACCTTAGCCCACCATAAATTCGCAGAACTGAGCATCATACCATACAAATGAAGGACAAGAACCGGAAGTCTTACCAGTAACAAACGATCGTCTTCACTTACAGGTCCTTTCTTTCATATAACTTTTGGGGGTTTTAGGAGATTTATAGCGAAGAGAAGGTGAAGAGAAAGAAGACGACAAACGTCTCTGTACGATTTTTCATCTTCGTCACTTTCAGGCCTACACGCCAGTTCACCGCGTGTCTCACAGCATCCTTTCTAGTGGATTTTGGTATGATATCATATTCTACTTATTGCTTTTTTTTGCATATATATATATATATATAAAGTATAGGTATAAAGCTTTTTTCATTTAGAAGCTTTGTGTTTTTTTCTTACAAATGATAATAAAACAAACAAAACTCGTATAACTCAAACTACAAATATCCTAGCTTCGTACTTGTTTCAGTAGATAAGCTCTACAACAATCGTTGGAGACTCCTGTAATATATACAGGTTTAAGTTGGATAAATCTGCTTGAGAAATCAGGCTATTAACACATTAATTTTCTTTGCGATATATATATATGCTAAAAATGCACTTTTTATATTCGATGAATTAAATCATAGATACTTGCTACTAAAAAATTATCCTCAGATAAAATTATATTAGAAGAGGAAAAAATATTAATTATCTCTAATGAATCTATTTCAATAACAATATGTCAATATCCAAGCATTTATGTCAGTGTAAAACTTGAGTAGATAAATATTTTTTTGTATAAGTAAAATTTTTACTAGTATTGTTATTCTTTGTTGACAGGTATAAAGCTATAAAAAATTATAAATGTTATGAACTCCGTTTCCTTCTTTTCCTTTATTAGTAAATGAGTTTAATTTTAACTAAGTATTATTTATTTATTATTTTCTAACATAATTATAAAATTAAATGAAATGGACCAAGCATATATCTTTTTGAAGATTTCTTCAATTAAGTCCATGGGCTTTTTGGGCTCAGATTAATAACAAGCCCACGTTAAGTTTGGACTAACTGTAGGTCCACTTTTTATTATTTGTTAGGTAGAGAACTTACAGTATTGAATAAGCTTTGAACAAATTGAGTCTTTCAATCATATTTTAGTTTTGAAATTTAGACATTTTAATTCATTTGGAGTTCACTTTATAACTTACAAAGTAAACCATGCTTAGGTTTGAAGATGATGCCTTTTGACACTAATTAAATTTGGATTCACACCTTTATGCAATTATAGCTAGTCTTTTCTTTTAGTTTTGACCAATTGACGTAGAGGACCGAAGGTTGAGAGTCTTCCCATACATATGGAACGATCAATTACCCACCACGAATATGTAGAAAACTTGTAATTATCTAAATTTTACACTTATATTTTAATTGTTTTACTTTGTTGTATTTCAATTTAAATTGACGTATGACTGTTGAATAAAAATATGTATATTATGAATAATGATAATGATATAAATGTTTGGTGCCAATATGGCTGTATTGAGTTATTTTATTTGTTCAGCAGGGGGTAAATATCATAAAATAGAGGAAACTCTGCTAAAATTTTTATAAATTATAGTTCACATATAACATTTTAGGTTAAATATGCAGAAAAATTCTATAGACATGAAGTCTACACCTACTCAGTTGTTTTTGCATGCTCACATTAAGAAGCATGACGGTGTAACATTCGTCAACAACTGGTGTAGAGAACTAAATATATGTATAATTTATGCTTTCATATTAATTATTAATAATCATCACTTACTAATATACACATTGCCTTCTAATAGGACTAAATACAAGAAAGCATTCCACTACAGTATCAGGACGAATAAGTTGTTGATCAGAGTTAAACGTATCTTCATGCAGTGGGTGAGTGGTAGGGACTGTCGTAAAAGGATTTTCGGGCTAAGTTCATTTGCGAATACATGTTATTCATAATCCTTCACGTTCAGTACAACAATATTTAATAGAGGATCACAAACCAATGAAGCCAATTAGTTTCAGACCAGAGTGAACACATTGATGGACTACATAGCTCAGTTGAGTCATAAAGTGGATGAATTGAAAGCGAAAGGTAGCACTTCAGAGTACCCGCAATCACCATAATATTAAGAATGTTATATTCATTTGCTTTCAATTACAAAAGTTTATTATGTATACTATAATATTTTTATTATCAAAGAAAATAATTTTAACTTTATATCATCAATCAACTTTTTGTTTAAACAAATTAAATATATAAATAAAGCAAAATATTACTCACAGTTAATTCATAACTATTGAAATTATGCATTAAATCATAAGGTCATGAAATAAAATTAAATGTCGGGATATTTTCTTAAAAAAATTAGTTTTCTTTATTGACGGAAAATAAAAGTACGTCACTAAAATACATTATATTTACCAACGGAAAAACAAATTGTCTGTAAAATGTAAGACACTTAATGACGGTTACTTTTCGTTCCATAAGTAATATTACAACTGACAGGATTTTATGAACTACGATTTACCGACGGTTAATTACAATCGTTGGTATATCACCGTCGGAGTAAACATTACCGTTAGAAACTACTGCGACGGAATATTTTGTTCTGTAGATAAATTTACCAACGGTTCACACATCGACTTTCAGTTAATATCATTACCGACAGTTACATAATATGTCTGTCGTTAAATTTACTTACGATTGTTTTAACAACGTCGTTGTCCGTCAATTTATTTCATCGCTAATTTATATTACCGACGGAATATAATTATTTTCCGACGAAAATTTCCATCACTAAACGATGGTTTTTTTATAATGAGGAAAAATAAACTATAGTTAATACAAAATTTTCAATACAAATTATGCTAAAATATATATTTATATACTAAATGAGAAATTCTGTACAAAAGAAAACAAAAACTAAAATTTGCAATCGTTTACCTTTCTCAGCTAAATATTATAAGCTTAAATGGACCGTATAAAAGTGGATAAAATGAAAGATCACCAAGCACTAAGTTATGTCGCTATAGGAGACCAAGAAAAATGTGGTCGAGGGTCGTTGTACATCGCAGAATCCAACTGGTCTATCCTCGTTATCCTCATTTCTACACTAAAACTGTTGATCATCGGCACAGAAACTCACAAGTTGCAGATAAGAAATCAACACTAGCTAATGCCTTTGCGGCCCTTCTTCCTTTTCGGTTTTATTTCCTGTTACTTACATGTCTCTCATGGAAGTTGTTGAACTCGGTGAAGGGACAGAGAAAGAGGAAAAGATCTAAGAAAAAAAAAATCCTGAATTCCTCTCTCAGATCATTACAGGCAGACGCTTTTGTCCTGATGATGTATACTTTAGACCTGTATTCGCTTCACACCAAGATCCTGAAAAGGCTGATCAAACAAGTTGTAAAGACAATAGCAGATCCATTTACGCCTGTTACTGTACTACCAGTCATATATTATTATGATACTGTACAGATCGTTGGCAGGATTACCAAGCAAAACAGATCCCAGAAGTCATGGGATTGATCTGAAACAAACCAAAAAGAAGAAGAATACATGTGAACTTACAACCTTACAAGCACACATTACTACTACTCAATCCTGCAAATCCCACCTGACATCTCGAAAAACTTTCGGACAGCGAAGGGGCTCTTCGTGGTAGCAACCTTCATCGAAATTCTGAGAGTAGCTGACAGCGTCGTAATGAAATGACAGAGGTTTGGATCCATAAATGCTGCTCTTCCCATCCTTGATTAGCCTTCTTATGAAATTTCGCCACCTCCGAGTTCTTCTGCTAGTGCTTCTGTTGTTACTGCTATTACAACAGTGAATACGAGAGTACTCAATCTCTTCACGCACGGGTAAGCACGTAGGAGACATCAGGCATCCTGGAAGATACAATGATCGCCGGTGAATAGGATCTCTCTCCATGAGAACACACAGAGGAGGCGGTTTATGGCAATCAAGTTCGATATACATAAGGTTACAGATCGGACGCTTGCACTGTTTATGCCAGTTTGTGTCGACAATAATATATGGGAGAGAAGAGAAGGAAACAAGCCACTTTTTTCAAGTACTTTAATTATATCTAAAGAAAAATAATTTTATTCAAACTAAAATATATCAATTAGTAACTTATCTCAATTTTAAAAATGCATTCAAACTTAAATATATAAATCAGTATTTGATGTGCTTGGATTTTGAAAAAATATGACAGCTTTTGTATGTTATTATATATTCAATCAATCTTGATGTTATCTTTGTTATAACTAATCATTATTGTATCAAAAAATAGTACATTTAATAATATGTATCAAATAAATTATTTAATAATTTAATTTTAAAGGATTATCCTATTAATACTTTTAGAAAATTTGGAAACTTAAATTTAAAAACTATATTATAGAAGCAATAGTACGGAGTTCTATATTACTTATTGTTACTAATAAGATAAGAGATTTAAAGTTTAAAGGTTTAATTAATATTAGATAATTATAAAATTAAATAATGATGGAATAAAATTAAATAAATTGAAATAATTCGTTAAAAAATCATTTATGTAATTACTCAAGCACTTTAATATACTATTTTTATATATAATATATACATGATTATCGGATAAAATATATGGTTAAAATGAATATAGATCGATTTGGTAAAGTAATTAAGTTTCTGAACATCTTCTCAATTATACGATAGTACGAGAGATTTAAATCAGATAGAATCTCATCTAATCGCTTCATTAGTTGATTAAGCAGCTAGGCTCTCAACTTTTCGAAGAAAAATAAAGGTAGTAGTTGCATAAAAATATATATTTGACAACTATGTTAGTAATATGGAGAAGGAGATATTCCAATGAAGTTTGGTTTGATCAACTAAACTTGTAAATTGAAGTTTAATTAATTATTAATTATATAATATTGAAAAGATTAATTATGAAAAATATTTAAATATAGCTTCTAAAATACCACATCAACAAGAAAAAGACATGGCACATGTATATTTAGTAGTGGAGGTGGGTCTTATAAGTAATGACAAAATTGACTATTCATTTGGCTAGCCTCGGATAAAAGCAACGTTAGTGGAAGGGTGAAGTGAGACAACCACCAAGCCAATGGTTTTGGCCTTGTGATGTGATATATTCATTTAATCAATAAATTAAAATCTTAGGGAATATATGTAAATAATGAATAACTCACAATTATTAATATAAAAAGGCTAAGAACATTTTTTTTGTAGAATAAATAGTAATTTATACTTTTCAACTTAACACTTTTAGTAAATTAAGAAATAAATTCAGTAATTATATAAATATATTTAAATCAAATGAGGATTTTAATTCAAATGATCTAAAATATCAACATTTATTTAAAAAGTATGTTTTGTCACCTAATTTAGAAATTATTTGTCTATTATAATATAAAATTTTGGATAAAAGGCAAAGTTTTTAATTTATAAATTTTATAGAATTCTTTATCTTCAAATATTCAGAAAATATTTTTATTGGACTTGCATTAAAAATTATAGAAAAATACGAACAATGTATATATATCAATATCTTTAAAATCTTTCTATTCAAAATCTAAAATATCAACATTTATTTAAAAAGTATGTTTTGTGACCTAATTTAGAAATTATTTGTCTACTATAATATAAAAATTTGGATAAAAGGCAAAATTTGTTAATTAATTCAATTAAAAATCATTTATAAAATTTTCTATAATATTTTTATTTTTCAAATATTTTTATTGGACTTGCATTAAAATTTTATAAAAATAGGAATATTATCAAATAACAACTAAATTCAACCGTAAAATTCTTAAATTTATTCTAATTTAATTGATTATAATCAATTTTAATAACTAAATTGAGTTGTTACGTTGGTAACATTTAATTAACAAACATGTATTCTTTATTTTATGTTCGTTTTTATCATATTTTATGAAAATTAAAAATAAAAAATATAAGAATTTTTAAATAATTATAAAAATTAATCTTTATGAAAACCAATTAAATTACAAGTATGGGGTTTCTTTAACCTGAAAAACTTTGTGCCTTGTGATTCTGATATCTTGACAATTGAGTGACAACCTGGAAACTTTTGGGAAGGACAGGGACGGAACATGAAAGACAAGAAAATTAGAGAGTTACATGAAATTAATGCATGTGATATTTGTTACAATTCAACAAAACCTGCAACACCCATACCCGTCCAAATTTGTGGGGACTAGGGTTATTGTCGTGTTTCTTCATGGATTTGTGTGACAAGAGATAAGAGCTTTGTACTACATAGACACGTTGCTCCTACTTTTAACATTCTGTGTCTCCGTCACCGTCTTTGTCTTTTTCCTTCTCTCTTTTGAAATCCCTTTTTGTTTGTAAGCGGAAAAAACAAGCGTTTTATTAGATTAAAATATCTAATTTACCTTTATTCTCTTATATTTGTTCCCGTTTTAATCAATATATTAAAAATTTAATCAGTTGGTTATTTTAATAATAAGAATTTTAAATCGGCTAATTTTTAATTTAATTTTTAACTTTATTTTAATAATTTTTATTATTAAAAATTGATTAATTAATTAATTTTTACAAACTAATAAGTTTTTATAAATGAAAATAAACATATTAATTTTTATTTAACAATCTTCTTTCTAACTAATCTTTAAATTTTTTTAGAGATAAAGATAATCTTTTTCTCTCTTTTTTAAATTATTTAATTTTATTTAATCTTTAATTTTATGAAGAAATTTTCAAACTTTATTCTTCTTATTTTATCGGTTTAACTTTCATTTCAATTTTTAAAGCATAAGTTTCAATCTAATTCTTAATACATAATTAAAAAAGTAAGAGATGATTAGACGAGATTAGACGAATGTGATTAAGAGGGTTGGAAACTTATCCTTTGAAAGTTCTTAACTTCATTTGAAAGTCACCATCATCCAATTCTAAAACCTTCATTCACAAGTTTGAGGCAACCATCTAATCCGCTAATTTTGTTTTACTTATGACCTATTGTTTCAATCATCAATGTCTTCTTTATATTGCTGATAGTAAAGGGTAGTACATAGTTTCTTATTTTTACTAAGATTGATAATAGAGAGTTTGAATTAAAAAATTATTTATTTAAAATTAATCAAATTTAAATTCAAATTTAATTAAATTCATATATGAATTGCAACTAATTTAAGAATCCCTTTTGGTCACCTTGCAGACTAGCGTTTCTTTTGTCTTGTTAGGAAGGACTGTGTTCAAAGTTCCGTAGACTCATTGATTCGATTCGATTCATTGCTATACAAAGGTTTATGGCCTACACACGAAAGGGTGAATTTAATCTACCGTTGTGTGTGCCCTCTTTCCGTGACATTGGATTCAATGTATTTATAGCTACTCGTATGCTATGATGCCTTGCCTAGCCATATAAAGCTCAGCGCACACACACTCCTTGTAAGTATGTGCCCTCTGTAAGCGACATTGGATTCAATGTATTTATAGCTACTTGTATGATATGATGCCTTCCCTAGCCATGTAAAGCTGAGCAAACACACTCGTTATAACTCTTAAGGTAAAACTTAGGCACGGTAATTTCTGCAACAGTAACAAAAATTCTGCTCATTGTTTGAAGAAATATAATAATAGATTACTTTATTTCTAACCAGTAAGGAGGCCATTTTTTAAAAATATGATATTTTCTATTCAGTATGATTAAAAATAACAAACAATTGACTGATTTTATGATATAATTCAAGTTTATGAATCAGTCCAAAACTTAAATGTCAATAATTTGAATTATTCGACTCGGTTTTCATATGTTGTTATTTTGATTAAAAATAAAATTTTAACTAAAATAATATTATTTTAATATAATTTAAACGAATACTAAACTATAAAATTAGCATTAAAAAAGCTAAATGTCGTATAAAATATTTGCGATTTCAATCCTATAAACATTTCCTGAATTTCTTAGTTCTTTTAATAATGATTATGAGATATTGTCCTATTAGGGATATGTTAATGAAGAGTTACTTTGGAATTATGGAGTGTTCCGAGTTCATATTGTTGAAATTCAATTGAGATCGAATCACGAGCGTAGTGAAAAATAAAAAGATTACAGATTTTGATCGGATCCCGATAATTAAATAAACTTGAATAAGACATAAAACGTTTTAGAAATTGTACTATTTTCTGTTAAAAGATCTTTGAAACTTTTTCCAATTGATCAATCACAAGCTGTTCAAGCCTCTAATGGTATTCACGGAGCAATTCTCAAATTGATTTAAGAGGAATAAGACAAAAAGTGTTAGCTTCCATAAAGCTATTCCCTTTAAATAGAAAAAAATATAAGAGTCTTTTATTAAAATTAAATCTCTTTAATTACGATTAAGATTAAAATCAAAATCAAAATCAAATTCTAATTACTTTAATTTTAATAAAATCAAATATCTCATATTTGATCTCCAAAGTTTCTCAAACTTTATAATTAAGTCCAACTTAAT
>JANZLD010000237.1:5741736-5755726 GCA_026413575.1 Erythroxylum carthagenense
CAGCGAGCCGCTACTCCCAAAGGTGAACGATGGCGTTTAGAGCGTCAACTCGGTCCCGAAAATAAAGGCAAGCCGCAATTGGACCGGAGCCCTTTGTATGAGACCTCCATTTCCGATCCCAGACAAGAAACAGAGAAGAAGAAGACTATGTACAACAGACCCCAGACAAGAAACAGAGAAGAAGAAGACTATGTACAACAAAAGGTTTCGCAACCAGACAAACCTTACTTCACTGTCGAGACGAAGGAGTTGGGGAAGAAGGGCAGCGTGCGAGAGAGAACGTGCGACGGTTGACTGTCGACAGAAAGAGGAGTGATTTTGTTGAGGGAGACAGGGGCGTGCCGGAGAACAGACGACAACCGAGAGAGGATGGACTAAGGCGTAAGCAAAGGTTTCGGAGACAGAGACAAGTGCCCCTTGTCCTCCCGTTTTCGGAGGTACAAAAAATTTATCTATGTCATTCGGAGACAGCAACTAAATAAAAATAAATGACAGGATTTATTTGTTTTATCATCTGTCTCCAATCACAGAGATAGCAATTATACATTATGTAAGCAAACATTGTCAGACACAAGATTTTTATGTCCCTATCATCTGTCTTCACCAACGGAGATACCAACCAAGTGCTACCTAAGGAAACATAGACCTGTTCAGGGACAGAAATTATGAAGTTCAACTGCAGATGTGCAAGTTCTTAGTCACAAAATATCCACTTTTTATCTCTGCTGCTCAAAACTTTCAAAACAATCAAAACTTTCAAAACAAGGTCGAGAATGCAAATTTAAATGGATACAATTTTACTTACTGATAAACCAAGCTGTTCAATCAGCTGCTTGACCCTCTCCTTCTTCTCACCTAGTTTGGAATAGTGTGTAAGAAAAGTCAGAGTTAAACCAACCCTGGTGAAAATGAAATCTAAACCTGATGAAGGGCTTAAACTAATAGTAATGAGAACGTCTTGCTTCTTGGGCATCTTTTTGAACCTAATTAATATATTTGAATGAGCCTAGTCAATCTTTTATGCATCTATCACATGTTAATGTCTACGTTTTCGATTCAGAAATTCTAAAGAGTATAAAGTCAGGACATGTGAGGTGAAGTTACAAGAGTTTAGCTACCACGTCATTATCATAATGTTGTTGAAGACTTGCCAAGATGATGATTGCGGGGACAAAGAATATGATTATAGGGATTAGGGAGTAAAAGTAGTCTCTAAACACTACTTAAATCAACAATTTTTTCTTCTTTTGCTTCGGACTGAAATTGGTTTTAAATTATTTTTAATTATTTTGCATACATTTTTAAATTAAATTTAAAAATTAAAGAGGATTTCTAAATGAATAAAATTATTTAAAACAGGTTTATATCACTTATCTTCTATAAATTACCCTTTAATATTAACATATGATTTCAAACAATTTTTATTTAAAGTATTTAATAATGAAGTTTTTAAAATTAATCCAGAGTTTTGTAGCGCAGGATGCCTTTGACACCCTCTGTTAATGTCGTTGTTCTAAAATTTGATTCATTCATATATTTTCAGTTACTAATAACATTTACGTTATCAACTTTATTATCTCAATAACTCTAATAGCGTTATTACATTATTACAGTCCAACATTCCATTTTACTTTAATAGCTTTTAGTTCTTATTGCTAACGTGTGCATTGTTTTTATTATATATAAGTGTCACACATCTACTCAATTTCACTGCGTCGACTGAAACATATTTGCTCATTTCTCTGCTTCCATTGTCGTACAACTGCTCATTTTCTCTGTTTTTCCATCCCTCGTGTATCTTTTATTTGCTCCAACCCTATTTGCTCCAACCCAACACAAGCATTTTCCGCTACATACAAACACCTTACCTACGTATTTATCTTACATATTTTATCTCACACAAATTATGCATTTTTTTTGCCTTTTCTTTTCATTCCTAGACACAATTCCTACTCTACTTTTTGGAGTGCATCGAAGCAGGTGGAGAAGGCGTTAACTCTGGGGTCAGATTCCATTGTCCTGCTGCACTATAGAGGAGAAATTTCCAACTTACAGTAGTGATTTTGACAACGTCTTGAATTTAGATAAACCGATCCAATTTAATTATTACTGCTATTTTCGATAACAATCTAAGTTGGAAACTTATTATTGCATTGCTTTTGTTTGTTAAAAATTATTGCAATTTTTCTACTGCATATTTATTTGAGTAGAAGTTAGAATACAATCTTATTTTATTCGTATTATTTAATTACTTCATGTGAGACCTTCCTGCTTTTGGATTTAATATGTTGTCTACAAATGAGACCAACATAGATTCTGCACTTACTGTTCCCTACATAGGTTTTGCCCCTATCACCGTAGCCTAGAAGATTATACCTAACTTAACTAGATTAAAGTTTCCAGATAGGAGAAATTTTAAACGATGGTCTGAGAAAATTCTGTTTTAATTTCAACAATACAAAATCAATTATGTACTATTTCAAAAGATTCCTAGTGGCAATATCGACCCTAAAATAATAAAGGATAACCGTACTATTAAGGGAGTGTTGCTCAATCATATAATAAATCATTTGTTTGATATCTACTGTAAGTACAAAACTGCTAAGAAAATTTGGGATGCTTTAAAAGTTAAATATGAGACAGATGATGCCGATACTAAGAAATATACAGTTGCTAGGTGGTTAAAATTTACCATTGTTGATGATCAGCTCATTATGGACCAATTACATGAGTATGAAAACCTAGTTGTCGAAATCCTTGCTGAGGGTATGAACATGTGTGATCTATTTCAAGTTAATGCCCTTATTGAGAAACTACCTACATCATGGAATGAGTATAAAAACTAGTGTAGACATAAGAAGAAAGATGTGAAGCTTCGAGAGTTGATAAGGCATATAAAGATTTAGGATGCCAACTGTACACAAGATAAGACCAAGTCACTCACCTTGTCCCTACTATTAAGGCTTATGTGATAGAACATAGAAATGTAGGCAATTCCAATAAGAATGGTGGACAAAACAAATCCTTCAACAATAACAAGCATGGTCAATTTAAGTGAAAAAAAATTGATAGTAACTGTTGGTGGTGCCACAAGTTAGGTCATCTTGCTGCTCTTTGCCAAGTTAGAATCAATTATGAGAAGCAAGGTCAAGGTCAAAAAACCATGACAATTTGTGAAAGGAAACCAAAAGTGATACCAATGAGGTAACCAGAAGAATTTTGGTAATCCTCAAGCTAATATGGTCGATGTTGGTGGTGATAATGAGGAGACCATCACTGCTGTTGTGTCTGAAGTCAACCTTGATGGAACCTTGGTCGAGTGGATCGTTGACACGGGAGCCACATGCCATATCTACACTAACAACAACCTGTTTAAAGAGTTGAATGATGCTGCTAATGGTGAGTTTGTGTATACGAGCAACTCTAGCAGAGTTCCTATTTAAGGAGTTGGGAAAGTCATTTTCAAACTCACTTCTGGAAATGTTTTAGCATTAGAATTTTTGTTTATTCCTGATATTCATAGAAACTTGATTACTAGAGAGCATTACTTAACAAAGCTAGTGTCAAACTTACCTTTGACTCTGATAAGTTTGTTCTTACTAAGAATGGGAACTATATGAGTAATATGAGTAAAGGTGGCATGAGATATTATATTAACTTTATGGACGATTGTTATAGATTTACTAAGATTTACTTAATGAAAAATAAATATTATGCAGAGGAAATGTTTATGAAATACAAAGCTGAGGTTGAGAACCAATTAGAAAGAAAAATTAAGAGATTAAGGTATGATCGAGGTGGTGTGTATAGTACTGATTTTCTTGTTGATTTTTGTGAAAAAGTTGGTGTTATTTATAAGCTTTCAGCCCCTTATACTTCTGAACAAAATGGAATAGTCAAGAAAAAAATCAAATATTTAAAGACACGATGAATGCAATGTTGATTTCCTCAGGATTATCGAATTTTATGTGAGGAGAAGCTATTCTTTCAGCATGTTATATTCTAAACAGAGTTCCTCATAAAAAAGCTAGATCAAACCCCTTATGAAATTTAGAAAGGTTATCCACCTAACTTTCGTTTTTTGAAAGTATAAGGTAGCTTACTAAGGTTATTCTACCTGAACATAAGAGGAAAAAATGGGCCTAAGATCATTGATTCAATTTTTTGTGAAATATACTTCTAATAGTGTTGCCACAAATTTATGGTTAAAGAAGCGAGATCTAACACTTACGAACTAATTATGGAGTTAAGAGATGCAGTATTCTTTGAGGATATATTTCCTATGAAAGTGAGTATGCAAGTTCCGAGAGAGTTTGTCCCTAGTTCTTCTACTAATGATGACATAGAGAAAAAGTAAAATGCTAAACTAAGGAGAAACAAAAGAGCTAGAGTACCCACCAGTTTTGGTTCTAACTTTACTACTTCCTTTGTAGTGAAAAAACTTGAGGAGATAGATGACGGTTTTGTGGTGACTTATATTATTGAGGAAGAACCTAAAACTTATGAAGAATTAATGAGATTTATGGATGCTACTTTTTGGAAGGAAGTCATAGATAGTAATTTAGAGTTAATCATGTCTAATAAAACTTGGATTTTAGTTGATCTACCTCAAGGTTGTAAGCCTTTAGAGCGTAAGTGTATTTTCATAAAGAAATTGAGAATTGAAGAAACCATTGAAAGGTTTAAGGCAAGACTTGTGATTAAAGACTTTAAACAAGAGGAAGGATTAGACTTTTTTTATACTTACTCTCCAGTTACTAAAATTATATCTATAAGGATGTTGTTTGTTATTACCTCGGTATTTAAGCTTCATATACACCAAATAGATGTTAAGACAACTTTCCTGAATGGTGATCTTGATAAGAAAATTTATATGGTCCAGCCCAAAGGGTTTAGAGTGCCTGGTTAAGAACAAAAAGTGTGTAAGTTAGTTAAATCTTTGTATGGACTTAAACAAGCTCCCAAGTAGTGGCGTGAGAAATTTGAAAGTGAGATTTTCAAACATGATTTTACCTCTTGTGATGCCAATTCTTACATTTTTGTGAGATCTAACATCAACGGTTGTGTGATTATAACTCTTTATATGGATGATATGCTTATTTTTTGTACTCGTTTATCTGTCACTGATACTACTAAGAGTTTTCTAAAATCTTCCTTTGATATGAAAGATTTTGGACCTATGGACTTTATTTTGGGAGTTAAAGTTGATAGGACAGACTCTAGTTTTAGGTTAAATCAAACTCATTATGTTGAGAAAATTTTAAAGAAGTTTGGTTACTATGATGTTAATCTAGTTCAGACTCCCTATGATACTAGTGTAGCTTTAAATAAAAATCTTGGTGATAATATAAACCAAGCTGAGTATGTTAAAATTCTTAATAGTGTGATTTTCTTAATGAACTATTTTCATCCTGATATTGCATACTATGTGAGTAGACTTAGTAGGTATATGCATAATCATTGTCAAGAGCATTGGAATGCATTGATTTGTTTATTGAGATATTTGAAATGTACTATGCATTATGGATATCTTTTGGTGGTCATCCTCATGTATTGAAGGGGTATTTTGATGCTTACTAGACAAAAAAGGATGATATGTACTCTACCAGTGGTTATGTTTTTACCTTGACAAGAATTGCAGTATTTTAGAAATCATCCAAGTAAACATGTATTGCAAGATCAACAATGGATGTTGAGTTTCTGACTTTGGAGCTAGCAGGTTGAAAAGCTAAGTGGATAAGAAATCTCTTAGCAAATATCCCGCTTTGGGAAAAACCAATTTCTTCTGTATTTCTTCTTTGTGATTCGCAAGCTGCCATTCATGTTGCCAAGAACAAGGCAAATAATGGCAAAAGTAGACATATCAAATTGAGACATTAATTTGTCTGTACTTTAGACATGGTGTAATCTTTCTGGATTATGTCAAATCAAAAAGAAACTTAGCGGATCCATTTACAAAAGCTTTGATTAGGAAACTAGTTTCAGAGCATGCTAAAAGGATAAGGTTAAGCCTAGTTTTGTAGTATCTCGTAGTGGACACCTGTCTTAAGAGACCAAGATCAATAGGTCAAACGAAGTTATGTAGTGACTACTTACTTATACATTGTTTGTGAAATAATACTAAGATATATTTAGTTGTTGAATACTGTCCCTAGCATGACTTTACTGCGTTTGATGAGATTGGATTGTTTAATCCTTAATGAGTTCCATAGTCCAAGTTTGGGTGGTGTGAGCAATACATACTTGATGGGCTCACCTACATGATTATGAGAGGCTTGTCACGCTCCTATGAGAGCATTTGGGTTATCTCTCTAGAGTGATCATGAGACTGGGACAGTTTAAGGCTATTTATTTCTCTAGCAGGTTTTATCTCTAGTTTTATTAAACAATAGGTTCAAGACTTAGTTCACCTAATTATTCGCCCATTTTTCTAAACTATTATAGTTTGTTTATCAAGTTTTGAACCAAGTGGGGGATTGTTTATGTCGTTGTTCCAAAATTTGATTCATTCATATATTTTCAGTTACCAATAATGTTTATAACTTTATCAACTTTATTATCCCAACAACTCTAATAACGTTATTATGTTATTATGCTCCAACGTTCCATTTTGCTTTAATAGCTCTTAATTCCTATTGCCAACGTATGCATTATTTATGTTATATATAAGTGTCAAGCATCTACTTAATTTCACTGCTTTGACTGTAACATATTTGCTCATTTCTCTACTTCCACTAGCATACAAATACTCATTTTCTCTGCTTTTTCCATCCCTTACGCACATCTTTTATTTGCTCCACCCTACGCAATCATTTTCCTCTACATACAAACACCTTACGCACGTATTTTATCTCATACAAATTCTACATTTGTCTGCCTTTTCTTTTCATTCCTGGAGACAATTCCTACTCTACCCTTTGAAGTGCACCGAAATTAATGAAGAAGGCATTAACCTTGGGGTCGGATCTCATCGTCTTGTTGCACAACAAAGGAGAAATTTTCGACTTAGGGTAGTGATATTCGTCTTGAATTGAGATAAATTATTCCAATTTAATTATTACTGTTATTTTCGATAACACCTTATGGCCTTTTCTACTAAGAGCCAAAAGGGCTAATGATAAATAAAGATTGTTACGTTAAAGAAAACTTAAAATTTTGTTAAACTTTAAATATATATCCATATCTTTATATGTTTAAAATGTGATCACACGGTCCTTCATTCTTCAAATAACTATAAGCTAAAGGTTTCATTGATTTTCTAATAACTTGATTAAGCTTTCCTTTAAAAATATTTAGTGTACTACTCACGAAAATAGTTAAAAGCAATAATTTAAAATTTAAATGAATTAAGTCAGTTTAATAATAGAAATTTTAAACCAATTAACTTTCTGATTCAATTGATTTTAATAACTCCTATTATAAAAAACTAATTCATTTATTAATTAACCAATCAATTTTTGTAAACTAACTTATTTTTATAAATTATAATGAATTAGTTTATTTTTATTTAATACTCTTTTTTAATTAATTTTTAGTTAGTAAAAATAAATTTTTAATTTTACTTAATATTAACATATTTTATTTTTTTAGTCAATATTTAAAGCATTGATTAATATACTACCCTTACAATGTTCACATGGAAAGAGATTTTTAAGAGGATCTTAGTCAACTCATAAGACAATTTTAACATTAAATTTTTTAGAGTGCTAATTAAAACTCTTCCACGAATTTGACTAAATTAAGATGTTCAAGAATGCTAATCATTTACGTTAATTTTCTAAAATTCAAATCCCTTAGCGTGGCAAAATGAGAAGCCGATAATTTAAGATAATAACCCCACAAGGTGACAGCTTTCTTGCCGTATCGGAACTCAAAACTTCAAAGTGGGTACCCTATGTCTCACTCGTTGCTTCCACACTAAACCTTTTTTCCCAGCCCTAGATTTGATTATTATCTCCACCAGTTAAGCCTACTCCAGTTTCTACGTTGAGTTAACTTATTAAACAAATTTAGCATTCATCAATGTCCTTGAATATAAGTATCCATTCATGGCAAAAAGCAATAGCCCAACGTTAACAAATCTAAACCATTAACTAAGGTACTTGGAAGACAACCATCACAGAAGCATATATCATCAACACTAGAGACTCAGAAGAGAACGCAACTTTTAACTTCAATCCATTACACAGAATATATAACAAGAAGTGGCTTTTTTTTTTTTTTTTGGGAGATGTGGTGGCTTTTTATCAGCTGACGAAAATGATTGACGGATCACAGCAGCATTCATCGATCAGACAGCAGCAACATAAGGCAGCAAGACTGCAACCCAGAAAAGATGTACAAAAATTAGTAGGCAAGGCATATAAATGAACTAAGAACCATCCTTCTAAAACTAACAATTCAGGAGGGACAAAGCAAGAGAGTTGCGGAAGAAAAAGATGAAGTCAAGTTTTGAAATTACCATCCTTCAAGAAAACCTGCCTTTCTCCTAGGAGGAGCAGCATACTGTGGAGGAGCCATCACCGGAGGGCCTTGATAGTAACCTGTGAACAAAAATACAGATAAACAAATCAAACACCAGTCGCTACAAGAAGCATAATTCTGAAGCAACTTGGAAAGGGCCAAACAGAAATAGCCACAACTTTTCATAAAACAAGAAATCACCACTCCATTCTTCGAACGACAAAACTAGACAAACCCACATCAAAAAATAGAAACTTTACCATGAGAAAGTAATATATTCCATAACTTGTGCGTGATTTGGTACAAGATCATACACAATCATACTATCACCCAGCCACCATCATCAAAGAGAACAAAAAAAAACAGAATTTTGGCAAAAAGATAAAAGATAACAACGATACCTTGAGCAGGGTAAGGATAAGCGTACTTGGGGTCACTCATTGTTGCCGAAAGAAAAAAATTGGAGAGGGTTTACAGATCGAAACTTTGAAAACTGAAAGAGGGTTTCGGAAAAGAAACGAAGAAGCCAGAAACTATACAGATACGGACAGATAAAAGGGCTATTGGCCTTTTATACTCAAACAAAAGACGCCGCCAACTCCACTATCGCTCTCTACTTTATAATTATTAATTAATTGCTTACGTCTCATTTAAATTATCACTTTCTTAATTATTTAAAAACTAGTGTAAAAATATATAGAAAAATTTAATAATTTATGTAATTTTAAAAAAATTAATCTTTTGATTTTTTTTTAAGTATACTTCCAAATTTTGAAAATTATTTTTCTTAAATTTTTATAAAAACATGTGATACGCATATTAATAACTTAATACATTAACAATTAAAACAATTGAGTAAAATTCATGTTGATATGTGAAATTTAGAAAAGTCTAATAATACTTAACTTTACCTGGAATTAGTAAAAAAGCTGTTAATTAACGAACCATATAAAAATAAATAAATAGCTCAATTCAATTATTTAAAATAATATATAGTAATTAATTATTATGTTATATTTATAATGTCATGTTTATTATTTTTAATATAAATAATTTAATTTAAATCTGAAAATTTCTGAAAATAAAATTGGAAAATAAACTATCCTTTTTCTCATAATTTTTGATCTTTTCTTTCTATTGCTTTTCACTATTTCCACACTCGGAAACTGATATGGGCGCTTCCAGTGATTCCCCAACCATCAAGCATGCGTATGCGTAAGTCTTTGTGTGGATTTAAACAAACTCTCAATTAGTGGCATGAGAAATTTCAAAGTGAGATTTTCAAACATAATTTCACATCCTGTGATGTTAATTCTTGCGTTTACGTGATATCTGACATCAATGGTTGTGTGAATATAACTCTTTATGTAGATTATACGCTTATTTTTTGTACTACTTTTTTTGTCACTAATATTACTAAGAGCTTGCTAAAGTCTTCTTTTAATATGAAAGATCTTGGACATGTGGACTTTATTGTGGGAGTTAAAGTTGATAGGACTAACTCCGGTTTTAAGTTGAATCAAACTCATTATATTGAGAAAATTTTGAAAAAGTTTGGTTATTATGATGTTGAGCCAATTAAGATTCCCTATGATGCTAGTGTAGCTTTAAAGAAAAATCTTAGTATTAATATAAATCAAGATGAGTATGCTAAATTTTTGGTAGTGTGATGTTCTTAATGAACTATTCTCGTCCTGATATTGCATATTATGCGAGTAGACTTAGTAGATATACTCATAATCCTAATCAAGAACATTGGAATGCATTGATTTGTTTGTCGAGATATTTAAAAGGTATTATGCATTATGGATTATTTTTTGGTGGTCGTCCTATTGTATTGAAAGGGTATTATGATGCTAACTAGATTACTGAGAGGGATGACATACACTATACCAACAGTCATGTTTTTACCTTAACAGGAGTTGTAGTGTTTTAGAAATCATCCAAGTAAACATGTATTGTGAGATCAACAATAGAAGTTGAGTTTCTAGCTTTGGAGCTAGCAGCAAGGGAAGTTAAGTGGCTAAGCAAGGGACGTTAAGTGGCTAAGGAATCTCTTAGAAGATATCTCGCTTTGGGAACAAAACCAATTCCTTTTATATTCCTTCATTGTGATTTGCTGGTTTCCATTCATGTTGCCAAGAACAAAGCATATGATGGCAAAAGTACACATATCAAATTAAGACATAAATTTGTTTGTACTTTAATTAGACATGGTATAATCTCCTTGGACTATGTCAAGTCAGAGAGAAAGTTAGAGGATCTATTTACAAAAGCTTTGATTAGGAAACTAGTTTCAGAGTATACTAAAGGGATGAGGTTGAGCCTAGTTTTGTAGTAACTTCGTAATGGATACCCATCTTGAGAAACTAAGATCAATGGGTCAAATGAAGTTATGCGATGATTACTTACTTGTACATTGTTTGTGGAATAATACTAAGATATATTTAGTTGTTGAATATTGTCCCTAGCATGACTTTACTGCATTTGGTAAGATTGGATTGTTTAATCCTTAATGAGTTCCATAGCCCAAGTTTGGGTGGTATGAGCAATACACACTTGATGGGTACACCTACGTGATTATGAGAGGCTAGTTACCCTCCTATGAGAGCATTTGGTTTATCTCTCTAGAACGATCATGAGAACAAGGCTGTTTATTTGTCTACCAGATTTTGTCTCCAATTTTCTTAAACAACAAGTTCAAGACTTAGTTCACCTGGTTATCCGCTTATTTTTCTAAACTATTACAGTTTGTTTCTCAAATTTTGGATCAAGTGGGAGATTGTTAATGTCATTGTTCCAAATTTTGATTCATTCATATATTTTCAACTACTAATAATGTTTAGAAGGTTATCAACATTATTATCCCAATAACTCTAATAACGTTATTATGTTATTATGCTCTAACTTTCCATTTTGCTTTAATAGTTCTTAATTCCTATTGTCAACGTATGCATTGTTTCTGTTATATATAAATATCACGCATATGCTCAATTTCACTGCTTCGACTGTAACATATATGCTCATTTCTCTGCTTCCATTGGTGTACAAGTATTCATTTTCTTTGCTTTTTCCATCCATCACGCATCTTTTATTTGCTCCACCCTACGCAATCATTTTCCTCTACATACAAACACCTTACGCACGTATTTTATCTCACACAAATTCTGCATTTGTCTGTCTTTTCTTTTCATTCCGGAAGACAATTTCTACTCTACCCTTTGAAGTGAACTGAGGCTAATGAAGAAGGCATTAACTTTGGGGTCGGATCCCGTTGTCTTGTTGCACCGTAAAGGAAAATTTTCTGACTTAGAGCAATGATTTTCACGTCACTTTGGATTCAGATAAATCGTTCCAATTTAATTATTACTACTATTTTCGATAACACCCTCTAGCATTTTTCACTAAGAGGACCAAAAGAGCTAATGACAGACAAATATTATGTTAAGGAAAACTTAAAAATTTGTTAAACTTTAAATATATATCCATAATTTTATATGTTTAAAATGTGAACACACAGTCCTTCATTCTTCAAATAATTATAAGCTAAAGGTTTATTTTGTTTTCTAATAACTTGATTAAGCTTTCCTTTTAAAATATTTAGTGTACTACTCAAGAAAATAGTTAAAAGAATTAATTAAAAAATTAAATCAATTCAGCCATTTTAATAATAGAAAATTTAAGCAGATTAACTTTCTGGCTCAATTGACATTAATAACTTCTATTATTAAAAAGTAATTTATTTATTAATTAATCAATCAATTTTTGTAAATTAACTTATATTTATAAATTATAATGAATCAGTTTATTTTTTAATAATCTCTTTTTTAATTAAACTTTCAGTAAATAAAAATAAATTTATTTTTATTTAATATTTAACATATTTTAATTTTTTAGTCAATATTTAAAACATTGATTAATATACAAACCTTACAATGTTCACATGAAAAGAGATTTTTAAGAGGATCTTCGTCAACTCGTAAGACAATTTTAACATTAAATTTTTTAGAGTACTAATTAAAGCTCTTCCACCAATTTGACTAAATTAAGATGTTCAAGAATGCCAATTATTTACGCTAATTTCATAAAATTCAAATGCCTTAGCGTGGCAAAATGAGAAACCGATAATTTAAGATAACAGCCACCACAAGGTGACAGCTTTTTTGTCGTATCGGAACTCAAAAATTCAAATCAAATGGGCACCCTGTGTCTCATTCCTTGCTTCCACACTCCTTTTTTCCCAGCCATAGAGAGTTTGATTATTATCTCCACTAGTTAAGCCTACTCCAGTTTCTACGTTGAGTTGACTTCTTAAACAAATTTAGCATTCATCAATGTCCTTGAATATAAGCATCCTTTCATGGCAAAAAGCAATAGCCGAAAGTTAACAAATCTAAACCATTAATTCAAGCACTTGGAAGACAACCATCATAGAAACATATATCATTAACACTAGGCTCAGAAGAGAATGCAACTTTAAACTTTAATCCATTACACAGAATATATAACATGATGTGGCTTCTTCTTTTCTTTGTTTTCTTTGGAGATGTTACGGCTTTTTATCAGCAGATGAAAAGGATTGACGGATCACAGCAACATTCATCGATCAGAAAGCAGCAACACAAGGCAGCAAGACTGCAACCCAGAAAAGACGTACAAAAATTAGTAGGCAAGGCATATAAATGAACTAAGAACCATCCTTCTAAAATTACCAATTCAGTAGAGACAGAGCAAGAGAGTTGCAGAAGAAAAAGATGAAGTCAAGTTTTTAAATTACCATCCTTCAAGAAAACCAGGCTCTCTCCTAGGAGGAGGAGCAGCATATTGTGGAGGAGCCATCACCGGAGGGCCTTGATAGTAACCTATGAACAAAAACACAGATAAACAAATCAAACACCAGTCGCTACAAGAAGCATAATTCTGAAGCAACTTGAAAAGGGCCAAACAGAAATAGCCACAACTTTTCATAAAACAAGAAATCACCACTACATTCTTCGAACGACAAAACCAGAAAAAACCCACATCAAAAAATAGAAACTTTACGATATATTCCACAACTTATGCGTGATTTAGTACAAGATCATACACAATCATGCTTCCACCAGTCAACATCATCAAAAAGAACAAAAAAACAGAATTTTGGCAAAAAGATAAAAGATAACAACGATACCTTGAGCAGGGTAAGGATAAGCGTACTTGGGGTCACTCATTGTTGCCGAAAGAAAAAAATTGGAGAGGGTTTACAGATCGAAACTTTGAGAGCTGAAAGAGGGCTTCGGAGGAGAAACGAAGAAGCTAGAAACTGTTTAGATAGAGATAAAAGGAGTGTCGGCCTTTTATACTCAAACTAAAGACGCCACCAACTCCACTATTGCTCTTTACCTTATAATTTTTAATTAATTGCTTATGTATCATTTAAATTATCACTTTCTTAATTATTTAAAAACTAGTGTAAAAAATATAGAAATATTTTATAATTTATGCAATTTTAAAAAAATTAATCTTTTGATTTTTTTTAAAGTATACT
>JANZLD010000237.1:5755826-5782666 GCA_026413575.1 Erythroxylum carthagenense
AAAAATTAATCTTTTGATTTTTTTTAAAGTATACTTCCAAATTTTAAAAATTAATTTTCTTAAATTTTTGTAAAAACATGTGATACATATATTAATAACTTAATACAAAATTTTTGTTGGTATCTAAAATTTAGAAAAGTTCAATAATATTCAATTTTACCTTTATTAATGAATAAATCATATAATAAATAAATAAATAACTCAAATCAATTATTTAAAATAATATATAGTAATTAATTAATTTTTTGTATTTACAATGTCTTGTTTATTTTTTTAATATAAATAATTTTAATTTAACTCTGGAAAATTCTGAAAAATAAATTTGGAAAATAAACTATTCTTTTTCTCATGCTTTTCACTATTTCCACGCTCGGAAACTGATATGGACGCTACCAGTGATTCTCCAATCAGCAAGCATGCGTATGCGTATGTGACCGTTTCAAAGAGCGAGCGTTGGCATTCAATTGCTGACGTGACAATTATTCATTTGAAAGTGATCTACAGATAAAAAGTAATTAAGAGAGCAGTTAATTATTCTGAAGTTGTGGGCTACGTGACACTTGGGCATGACTCAGGTTTAGGCCGAGTCTTAAAGACATAACAAAGTCGTGGCTTTTGGACTGTGTTTGCTTAAGCAGTAATTAACTATTTTAGTAATTACTAATTACTAGTAATTGTGATATTTATGTGAGATTTTTTATTTTTTATTTAAGTTAAAATATCTATGCCAGGGAGGGTTGTTCCGTGTTACGTGGCAGGAATATAGAACTAGTTCAACCAATTCAGTAAAACAATACCCTAATTAAAATACTTTAGTTATACGCAATTTTATTTATTAAAATTAATAAATAATTAAAATTTAGCCAGTTCAATCGTAAAAAAACCCGAATCGAAGGAAACAAAACTGAGACGAAAAAAAGTAGCCAAATGGGAAAATGCGTCGTAGAATCATTTGATTCTAATTCACTTTTGGTTCAGTTTGTTTCTGAAAGTCAATAAGGTCAGGCTTATTTATCTATACATGCCTAAAGAAAACAGAACCTGAGACGAAGAAAGCAGGCAAATGACAAAATGCAATGTAGAAACTAGTGATTCTCTTTCACTTGTGGTTCGGTTTCTTTCTAGAGGTCAACAAGGCCAGGCTTATCTATACATGCCTTCCTTAACCCTACGTGAGATAGAGACTTGTATGGCATATACATGCTAAGATCTTTTGTCACTTAAATTAGGCGTGGATTCTAAGTTTGACTTTACGGGAGAAAGCAGAAACCTTAATCACCAATGTCATATTGGTTATGGTTCCCTTTTTTTCTATTTTAATTTTTAAAATAAAAATATGTTTATATGTTAATAATAGTTTAATTACAATTCTATTAGAATTAATCAAATAATTATTTTAAATTCTTGTATATTATTTATTAGTAAATATTTATAATAAATTTATCATACTTTATTAAAATAAAATTGATAAACTTTATTTGTAAAGCAATATTTGTTAGTAAAATATATTATTTAAAATTAATTAATGCTAAAATTTATTTTAATTTAGCGAACAAATTTATTTGAAATTTAAAATTATTTAATAGTCATCAATTTTGAAAATATTTATTAAACATTGTTTGTTCTAAATTTTAAGTTAATTATGAAATAAAATAATTAATTATATTATATTAATCATAATTATGAGTAGTAGTTAATATTATATAACCAAATAGTCTTCATTTAGTTAATGATGCATTCTTTAGTATATAATTCATGTCTTCTATACATATTTGATTATTCAAACCATTCCTCAAAGTTCTAGAGAACTTCATGCATTTAGAGCTTTTTCTTGCTGGTTTTCAGGGGCAAACCATGTGAAAGTTGCAGCTTAAAAGCAACTATGATTGTATATTTACATTACAGCGTGATAAAGGTTAGGAGGCTCTTTACTTTTAAGCTGTAATACGGAATAGAATCTTTCTTTAAAAGAAAAAGATAATTGTACAATTAAAGGAAAGAGTTTAGAATACAACAAAAGAAAATATACTCTTCAAAGGCTTATATACAATATTCCATACTTAATTACGTTGAAAGCTTCTTAACCCCTTTCAAATAACATATAAAATATTTGATGGATCTGTAGTCCAAATTGTCAAGGTTTCTTCACGGGCCAAAAATATATTTGAAAACTTAACGTTTTCAATAGAATACAACTTAAACTCTAACGGTTTGAAGCGTTTATACTGAATTCTAATGTTTTCAAAATATTTAGAATGAACCCGAAATAAACAAAAAATTTGAAGAGATAAATTGTCTATTAGTTAAATATCATGTCAATATTGATATGTTATTATTTTATATTTTTAAGTAAAAAATGAGTCTTATTGTCACATAATTAATTTTTAAATTAATCAAAAAATAGATCCCACAACTATGGATGTGATAGCAAGGCCACTTTTTATATATTTTAGATAGTAAATCTCACTTATTATGTGACAATAAGGCCCCTATTTATATATTTGAAACAGTATGTCACACTTGTCATATAATAGTGAGATCTATAATGTCACATTAGCATTGATGTAGTGTTTAACTGATGAGAAGTTTTTTTTTTTGGTGAATTGTAAACAGAAAAAACAAAAGGCCTAAGGCTTAAGAAAAGAAACAAAACAAGCATCATTTTACGAAAGATAGTGAATCCCTGACATAAAACTTTCTCACACAAGCCACCGATGCAAAGAAGAAGAACCCTGTTTTGCTAAAAAGTCAGCACACTGATTCCCCTTCTTGAAAATATGACTAATACAACAAACCCAATCCTTCCACAAAAGACGCTTGATATCCTCAATGATAACTAAGTAAGGATAGAAGCGCAGACAATTTCCAGAGACTATATTAATAGCTTGAAGAGAGTCTGATTTCACAAGAACTCTCCTAAAGCCACAATCCTATGTTAGAGAGATTCCATGAAATATGGCTTGAAGCTCCATTAAGATAGCCTGAAAAACTGATAATCCAACGCCCAACTCATCCCTCAACAGATCACCAAAGACTGTATTGCCAAGATTTTCCAAAGAGTTACCATCCATATTAAGCTTAACAAAGTCAGGACGAGGAACCTTCCAAGAGACCCATTGACTCTATTTCTCTATGTTATTAGTATCACCCATATAAGCACGAATACACTCATCAACAAGCTTCAAATACCAACGTTGTTAGCATAAGGGCATAATCTCATGTTGAAGAAACTCCTTAATTATAGCACACCAAATAATCCAAGCTCCAACAACGAATTTGATAACATTTTCAAGAGGACAAGTGGTGTCAAGCACATGAGAAACAATCCAAGCGTCACTATCAAGATGGAAAAAAGAAGCATTCAGGTTACCAAAAGTAGCATTCCAGACCTGCTTCGCCCATAAACAGTCACGTAAGGCATGAAGGTTGCTCTTCTAACCCTTACTGCAATGAGGACAAACAGGAGAGGTGATTATACCACGTTCATACCGCAACAGGTTCATTAGAAGGTGTTGGCAATAGATCTGCCAAATGAAAAAACGAAACTTTTGAAGAATATTCAGCTTCCAAATGCACGACCAATGCTTGCTAGGATCAGGAGGATAAGGTAAGCGAGTAATAAATTCATAACTAGACTTTACTAAATAAATCACCGAGGCATTTTCATCCCAAATCAAAGAATCACCAATCACCCTTGTTCGTGAGATAGGAACTACAAGAATGCTGTTCTGCAGATCTTGATCCATCGAGAGAGATTTCACTGGCCATGTAAATCCAACATGTCCTTAACCAAAAGCTGATTATTATGGGGTCAATTCTGGGGACTTGTCTACCTAACGATCATGTCATAAGGAAATATTCTCACCATTGCCCACTCTCCAAAAAAAACCATCCTTCAGAAAATGGACAACGCGTTTAATTGCTTTCCAGCTAAAGGAAGCAACAGAAGAAGTAACTCTATTAAAAATATGGGAACTCTTCAATTACTTACCACAAAAGATAGTAGAACAAAGATTATCATCTGCCTTCGAAATAGACTAAATCAGCTTACCCAATATAGCAAAGTTGTTATCACGCACTATTCGTAAACCCAAACCACCCGTAGCTGTAAGACTACAAACTGACTTCGAATTTAGCAAATGAATGCCTTTTCCATCCTTGGATTTCCACAGAAAATTATAGCAAAACTTATCAATAGTATCACAAACACTAGTAAGAAACCAATAAGTCTACATGGTATACAAAGGGATAGTAGATAAGGTAAACTGCACCAGCATTAATCGCCTAGCTTTAGTTTGAAATTTTGCCTTCCAGTCTTGCAGTCGAGCTTGAATCTTATCTAAAACAGTCGTGTATTCACTTTTCTTGTTAGTGCCATTAAGAGGAACACCTAGATAGTTTCCTAAATCCACTATAAAGAGTAGGTTAAATTTGTGCCTAAAAGCTTCCTTGTGACGACGGGGACTTTTTCCTTTGCATCATAAGCCAGAGATTTGGGCATCTCATGATTCAGCAATTTGTTTCTCCAAGACATCATTCTGGATCCATTAAAACCACTGCCCGATGGGTTTTGATTTATACAGAACATCGAATGCGGCTGATCTAGTGGAGAATCCAAGGTTTTGGTTCTTTTTGACGAATGAGAATTGGTAGGTGACATAAAAAAGAAGACAGGTCTTTCTATTATACCAACACTTTTTATTCCATCCACTTAGCTTCTAGTTTGAATGCTTTGAAAACGTTAGAGCTCAATTTAAACACTTCAAAACGTTATTCTATTGTAAATATTGAATTTCAAAATACATTTTTTGTTTTTTTGTACAAAATAAAAAATGTTATAAACTCTAATTTGTCACCTCGAAGACGAAGTTCTTTACAAACTTTAATCAATTAATTAAGAGAGAACTTTCAAACTTAAAAAAAAAGAAGACCTACCTTGTTTTTTTATAGTAAAACAAGAACTCAACTAATCACCTAACTTTCCACTTACTTTCTTAATTGCCTTTTTACTTAAGAGAAAAGGGAAAACAAGAGAAGTTTCGTATAAATCTATTCAGGATGATGTAATAGGAGACTTTTAATACAAGTTTGATCATATGGCTAAGCTTAGCTCCTTAAGTTAGACGGTCCATATCTTATTAATTAAGTCTCTTGACATCTTATTATTTATAAATATATTATTAAAACCTTAACACAAGTGGAATGTATTTAAATTGAATCGAAAATTAATTTTAGTATCTATCTTAGAATAACCTTCAACATTGTACATGGTGTGGAATGCACATTGTCATCAATGAGTTATAAAAGTACGTGCATTACAAGGATTAATTTTCCAAAAGCATCATTCAGTTCGTAAAGAATCAGATTGTGTGACGTTATTACTTCATCCGATGCTTGACTACCAACCAAACCACAGCCTCTTTTGTAACACACAACCTGCATTGCTTCTCCTGTAGCCTCAGCCATACGCTTGGAAACCACTTTACCAGACATGTTTTGATCAAGAAATAAGCATGTTCATGTGTTGGGATTAAATTTATAATTTAAAATGATATTGTCTTAAAAATCAAATTAAATATTTTTTAAATCCTTCAAATTTAATTTTATTTAAAGTTCATTAAACTAAAATTAATATATTAATTTGGACCGGGTCAGACTAACTATTTTTAATTTCTTTTATTTCACATAAATACAATTCAGACTTGTAACCTAAAACCCCACTAACTCAAGAGCCCACGATCGTTCCATGGGCTGCCCTTCATTAACTATTTCCATAGCTGCGTTCCACCTGTTTTAAGCTTTGTAGACCTAGGGTTTTAAATTAACATGTGGATTCCTTTTTTATATGTCAACCCACTCCTTATTTAGAATAAAGATTAAGCAATTTTAAGATAATATTAAACTTAATCCTAATATAATAATAAATCCTTTTATAAGTATCTAATTACGGGCAAATATGCAGTTGCTAATTTCTTAAAATAGAAATTATAAAAATGTTTTTAAATTAATATCTTAACATTTTAAATTGATTGATAAGAATTGCATCGGATCAAGTTAGGCCCGGACTAAGGCCTGAAAATAAAAACTTGGATTTGAGTTACCAAAGACCTGATCAGATCAGGATAGACTTGAAAATTATATAAAATTATATCATTTTTAATTTACAATAATAAAATGACGTGGTTATTTAATTTAGTTAAAAAATAATCCAGTTTCTGATTGAGTTGGATGATTTAGGGTATGTTTGGATGAGCTTATATCAGTAAAACTTTTAATAGTGGAGCTGTTATCAGTAGAGTTTTTCTAAGAAGTCAGTTGACTGTTTGACTGTTATTTAAAAAAGAGTTTCATACAATAGACTGTTTGACAACATAAAAATAAAAACATCTTTAATTTTAATTATATTTTATTTTGTAATAAAAATTATTTATGCATATAAATATTATTTAAAATATGTTAACCAATATGCAAAGTACAATATATTGATTATTATATAATTTTAAATCATATAAAATATAAATAAAAATATATCTAACCAAATTTTTTATATAGATTATAATATAAGTAAAACTAATATAAATAATAAATAATAAAATAATAAAATAATATTATATAAATCTCAAAATAAACGTGAAGATGTGTTTGTGGGTATTGTGGAAATTATGTATAAAACATAAAGATAAAAGGAACTAAAAATAGGTTCATTAATTGATCTGAAAAATCTATCTGAAAAAGTTTTTTTTTTAGAACTTCCAAATTTGAGCTTCTCAAAAAGCTGTATTTTAGCTTCTAAAAAAGTTATTTCTATGACAAAAATATTTTTAGATTTTACAGTCAAACACTTAATTTTTTTAAAAACAACTTTTACGGTGGAAAAGAATACTTATTCACTCTCTAAAAACTGAACCAAACAGGCTCTTACTTTGAATTCGAGTTCGAGTTTGAAGCCTAAAAATTTTAAAGAAACTGAAATTGGTTCAAAATATAATTAACTTAGACTAAATCCGTTAAGTTGGGTTAGGTTGGGCCGAATTCTAACCGAGCATATGAACCAACCTTCTAATTTTGATTAAAGGAAGTTGTATATATTTTTAAGAGTATATATTTTAGGGTTTGTGTGTCGGTAGAAGAAAAATTAGTTGTTGTTCTTAATTAAAAATATTGAACGTTGAAATGCTCCTCAAATTGTTAGTGACAGCAAGGAAACACTCCTACGGAACAAGCAAACGAATCTTGCCTGAACAAAGTGCTGCGAATTAAGACAAACCGACCGCTATTCTAAGCAATGTTTCATCTCGAACCTATTCCAGAATCAGACTTGATCACTTATTTATTGCAAAGTCATGGTCATGGACGTCTCTTTTGTTTCTTTGTGTAGGGTTTCTGATACATGAAGATGTCTCACACCACCTATCATCCGTGCAAGCTCATTGTTGTTTAGCTTTCAAGTCATCTGCTACAAAATAGAAGAATAATTAAAAATCTAGGTAAGCACATTTTCAAGTTTTCAAGTGTTACAATTTGTATACTGCCATTGTTTCAGATGGTATAACTCTTCTATCCTCTCCGGCATTTTGTCGAACAGTGCATAGATGCGATTTTTGTCCACACCTGTAGCTCTATCTGTCTTATGATCCTTTCTTCGGGATCAGTTCTTCTATTCTTGAATCCATGTTCTCCCTGTGCCCAAAGCCGCCTCAGCCATTCATTGCAATAAATATAATTGGACAAGGATTCAGGAACAGAAGATTTGTTTCCTCTTTCTTCACGAGTTCTATATAGCCTTGGCCCTCACAATTGCACTGTCGGACCTACCATCTTCATATTTTGGCCGTTCATTGTTGTTTTTGCAACTTTTTCTTATTTATTTTAATTGTACTATAAATTATTATTAAAAAATTCAATTGGTTCAACCAATTTAACCTTGAACTATTAATAAAAACGGATTAATTTATTAATTAATTAGTCAATTTTTGTGAATTAATAAATTCTTATATATTAAAATAATTGATAGATAAGGACTATCTTTTTCAATCATATTTTAAATTCTTTAGTTTTATTCAGTCTTTTTGGTTTAAGACGATTTAATACTTGTTGAACCTTTTAAACATTAAATCTTTTATCTTACCAGTTTAACTTCTGATCCGATACTCACAATAATTTAGTTATCCTGCCATGTTATACTTTTATGGTACTAAATAAATTAATTAAATGAGAAATAAATTAAAAATCAACAATGGGGTTGAATTATATTCTTGAAAGCTTTTGAAATAAGCAAAAATAAAAAGAACATTCTCTTCAATACTGTAGCTAAAAATTGCTAAAGAAAATATAATTTCTATCTTTATAATTGATTGTGCATAACATAGTGATTGCCAACAATTACAATACATATGACAATTATTAAAAATAACATAATAATTATAGTAGTTGCATTTCTAAATATCAAATTATATCGAAATCGCGTCTATTCTTTTATACGGCAATCTTATTTAGGTTCGTTTAAGTAAAATTCAATTTTCTTACGTGATTTATCAAATTATATCAAATTATACCAACAAAACCTTTTTTTCAAACATCTCACGTCTCTTAAAGTATTTGACTTTCACACTTGAGTAAGAATAATAAGAAAGTATTAAATAATCATAAACAATAATAAACACACAAGAGTTATTACGGTTAAAACCAACATTTATTACTTTCCCAAAAGTATACAAACTCTCTTCTTCTTCAATAAGATATCTACAGGTATATATGGTTTTATAATTCAGAATTATAACTAAATTGAACTAAGTAGATCGCCTATATTTTTATCAAATTACATTATAATAACTAATTGGATGACAATCTTATTAAATAGGTCTCTATTTTAATAGGATTTAGGTACATTACATTAAAAAAGATAAGAGATTACATTTAACTAAGAATGATACAACCATATTCATAAACAACTCTACTATTTTTAGATGATCCTCATGTGGTCTTTATCTCTACCATTGATCTCTATTTACTGACGAGTCATTCAAGCCCAAGTTCTTTTATAGCACACTAGTCCAATCTAATACTTATCTATGTCAAGTTTATTAGTTATGGTTTATCTATTTAAGCACGCATTAAGTCCTTAAAGCTCTCACATGTCTCCATCATGTATGTGATATAACTAATCTTCAACTCTAGGTTCTTTTCAAGTTATCCTTTGATTTCACATCTAAATTTTGTATCTCATTAAAGATTTCCACCAACATATATCAATAAATGTAAATTCATCGACAATGTCTGTGTTTTCGTTGCCTACTAACAAGTCTTTATCTTGTTTCGTAATCCTGAATGTCAAATATTGGTCCAAATTTGTCAATGGCTGCATGATTATGCTATTAGAACTTAAGGGTCTAACAATTGTCATAATCACAAAATTGCAATACAACAAGGTAATTTTGGCCAGCAATCATGATTAATAAAATAATGAAAACCATAAACGTAAATTTCAGGTTTTTATGACCTCTTTCTATAAGGAAATGTTAGAAAGAAAATGTTTCATCGTCAATTTGGAAATCTGAGAGGAAGGCTGGAAAATAAGGCAAACATGAATAATCAATCCTCGGATATCGATTTGCTTACAAATAAGTCGAGAAATGCTTCTAATTTTGGTAGATATGGAATGCTAAGTTGTGGCTCGAATTTCTTTTAAAGGATATATTTATAACTTTTTAATGAAGAGGTATTAAAATCTCCTTAAATCTTATTTTAGAAAATTAATTAATATACATAAAAAAGAACTCACACTTCAAGTTACAATTTTTTAGGTATTAGATTATAAATCTGTTTTTATAATTTGATGTTATAATACTTTACAGCTGAAAATTCTTGTACATTCAAATATTTATAAAAATATTGTTATATTAATATTGAATTGAATACTATATTAAAATTTTCTTATTCTATATTCTGAAGGAGGAGTAGTTATATATATATTAATTAAAAATACATGACATAGTAGAACTTCCTTAATTTTTGCTGTTAGACACTGGAGAATGTATGCACTTAAACAGGAGGTTAACCTAAGCTCCTCTTTTGTAATCGACATTTATGTTATTCAACTTCTTATTTTAATCTTCAAATTTCCAATTTTTACTCTTTTTTTAATACTTTATGCCATCAAAAATTAATTTAGGTATTGCACTAAGCTCACCTCCGATAAGTATTGTCTGCATACTAATATAGGTCTGTCTATAACTAATGCACGATCAAGATATGCACATATCTGTTCTTCTACTAAGCCATTCTTCATTCTCACTAGTGACTACAAATCGAATTATTATACGTTCGACATCCCTTCCTGTAGTAGTAGTAGTAGCATTGTACAAATCATTCAAAACGATAGCGATCAAAACATGAAAGGACAGGGATCTGTGTCCTTTAATGCCTGCATTTCATTTCACTGCCAAAAACAAATCATGTCGAATGTTAGATATGATTGCTGAGACCCTGCACATTATAATGCTCCAATACGGTGGAAATTGACAAAATTTTGAAGTTGGTGGCTTGGACTTTATAGCCAGCGACTTTGGCATGTGAACTCCGTCCATAAGACAAAAAGACATGCAAGTTTCAACAAGATCGGATAATACAAAGGAGCTATATGCTATCTATGCCCGTGCTTGATTTGTTAGGGTTTAGGGTTTATACCCTATATACTAAAGGTTTGCCACTACGAGTGATCGTAAAATGGAATTTTTCGTGAGGACAAAAATGGTTGAATAGGTACAAATTTGTAGTTGTGTTCTCTTTTAGACAACTTCACATGTTTATTCATTAAAAAAAAAAAGTGATGGGATTTGTTCTTTATCTTGTAATAACTCCATATTTGGATACAAATAGATAAGTTGGACTCCTGGAATGATCTTTAAGGGAACAAAAAAATGTTATGGCTGGAGTGTAATTATTATGAAATGGACCATGTATATTATGCAATTAAGAAAAAGGTTGTAATTATCATATGCATGGTTAATGGAATAGTGTGTAAAACTTCGACTTGTGAATGCTAACCTACATAACCTCATGTTATAGCTCATTTTGACTTTGGTGTGGTGTTCTTCAACCTTTTCTACGTGTCCTACGTGCACCATATTTCCTGACTAAAATCCTTCCTCATCATTGCAAAAAACGTACATATGGTTTGTTAGATTCAGACTGTTCTGAGAATTTTCTTTAAAGTTGCTCCCCACTAACCAAAATAGGTACAAGGATAGCCATGAGTAGCACATGGTCACGAGTCATCTTATTCTAAATTTCAGAAGGCTTTATCATTCGAAAGAAATTAAAACTTTAAGCAAGAGGATCTAAAATTTTTCTTCTATTTGTTTTTGTTTTTTTTTAAAAACTGATATCATGAAGAGGACGAAACAGGTAAATTACAATGTATAATGCAAAATATATGGAATCGTTTGATCAAGTAGCACCATCAGAATTCTTCTTTTCTTATAAGAGCATATGTCCATGTAATCAATAGTTGAGATTGGTCTGTAATACTTCTTTAGAAGCAAAAATGAAACTTAACTTATGGTCCTGAGTTCTACTTTGAAACAAGATCGTTTCATTATGTACATTATTTCATCGTCTTCTTCTTCAAAAAAGAGACTTTATCATCAGTAGATTCATGACTAGGTAGTATGAACAATGTCTTTTCATACTATTCTTCAAAAGGAGACTTAAGGTCCTCCTCATCTCTTACTAGCGTTATAATTTCACTGGAGTGTAAGATTTTTGTATCCTTTACTTGACGATTAACAAAGAAATCTATTTAAGTAAATTTTATAGCTTTTAATTAATTCTTTGTCAATTATTTTTTAAATTAAGGTAAGTTATAATTCTTTTATTAAAACTCAAAATTTTATTTCTAAAATTAAAAAATTTAGAAGAGGGCGATAGCTTATCATTTCGTAACTTTGTCGCTGACCCCCACAGCCTTGCATTTATACGACAGTGAAACGAGTTCAAGTGGCAAGTGGGTAAGCTTTTTTCCTGGAATCAAAAAAGAGAAGGCAAGAAAGATCACATCGTATTATAATCAAGTTGGATCAACATCTAAGGAAAAGAGAGAAACTGGTGAATACCTCATATTATATCTAATGGAGCCAGAGCCGACTCTAGGCAAGGATAGCTGGGCACTCACTTATGGCTTATTCTTGTAATCAATAAAATAGAACTTATTTTTATTTTTATAATAAAATAAAATAAAATAAATAGGGCCAAAGAACAACAATTTTTCATTTTCATTTTTATTTTTATTTATTTTTATTTTTTATAAAAATTTTAAAAAAGGTAAGAATAAGAACCTATTATAAAATATAAAGAATGGAACAAAGCTGACACTGTTAGTTAGTTTACACGTCTTTTTAGGGCTCTGTTTATTTTGGGGAAGTCCCCTCGTTTTCTTGTGATGATTTGACCCGTGAGTAGAAGTGGCAAAATAAGATCTTTTTCCTTTCACATTCCCTTTCAACAAACTCAGGCAAAGGTGAAATATTGTAAATTTATTGCTTCCCTTAATCTCGATTGAGGATAAAGAATTTAACTTTTTTAAGTAGATTTTTAAATTTTGATAATTGTGTTTATATTAACCATAATTAGTGTAAATATGTAATTATAATTGACAATTTAAAATCATTTTTATCAAAAAATAAAATAATTAATATTTCTTCAATATTTTAAAACTTGGTTATTATTTAGTGTTTACATTAATTATACTTAGCTTAATAACCCTCTATTGAAATGTAGCTTATACTCTATAATTCAAAATCATGTTTACAATTAAAAAGTCATGCTTTCGAATTCAAAATTATATTGATAAGATAAAAAGTTTAAATTTTAAATATTTAATTGGTATTAAAACGTCATAAAATTAATATATAGTAAAGATTGAAAAAATAAATGTTTAAAATATAATTAAAGGAAAGGATTATCTTTTTTTGTGTTAAGCTGTCTAATATCCGTCACTACTTGGGCAATTGACTAATTCAGATTCGAGCCGAGTAGGACTCTTTTAGGCGACAAAGCTCTCCTTCACAAGTTTTAAAGCAACTCTATTTGTAATATTAGAAATCGAAACTTTGGTTAAGGATGGAGGAGTTTGCGCCGCTCCACCATAGACCTTGGGTGGAGAGGATTATCTTTACTTTTCTAAAAAGTTAAAGTTTAATTAAAAATGATAATATTAAATAAAAACTAATTAGTTTATTATAGTTTATGAAAAAATATTGATTCATGAAACTTAACCGATCAGTTAATAAATAGGTCAATTTTAAAAACAAAAATTATCTGAGTAAATTGATCCGTGCTAATTTAGTTCAGTTTTCTAATTATTGTTAAAAACCAAATCATTAATTCTTCTTCAATATTTTAAGATTTGGGTATTATTTGTAATCGTATTTACTTTAACCATAATTAACATAATAACCATCTATGGAAGTGTAATTCATAATCTCTAATCCAAAACTTTGTTTTCAACCGAAAAACAAAATCATTTATGTCTCTTTAATAGTTTAAAACTAGGAGATTTTGACATTTACATTATAACAACAACAATACTCAATATAAATTTCACTAAACTTTTGACATTTACGTAAAAAACTATAAAACATGGCATGTCTCTCATAAGTGATTGTTTCATCACAATAGCCTAACATGTTGTGTGGGGTCAATTTAATTGGTTTTATATATTCACTAACATACTACCTCAAGTGAAAGCCCTTTGAGCTTAAAGCTTGCACAGGCTCACTCCACCTTGTGCTGAATAATATGTGGATGGCAGGATTTAAACTCACGGCTATTTGATCACAAAAATTCTAATACCATATTAAGTGATTGTTTCACTAGAATAACTTAAATTCTTGTATAAGGCCAATTTAATTAGTTTTATATATTCACTAACAACCTCAACAATGAAATTCATCGAGAAAAAGACACTTCTAGTAATGAGTGATAACGATATCAAATCCGAGGCAAAAGAATAATTACAGAAATATATAAAATTACAAATATTATATATGTTGGATAATTTATGTAATACGTATTTTAAAAAATATAATAATTATAAACTTTTATTAATACTTATTTAAAAATTTTTCAAAAAATGATTGCGATTTGAGATTCACCCTACTCATTACCATTCCAAACTTTACTTGACAAAAACCTGGCAAATAGTTATCTGCTGGAATGCGTGGATGGAAGGGGAAGCTTAGCTCAGGTCCCAGGTTTAGAACAGTAGTTACGTGATCGACAAGAGGTAGGGCAAGTCATTGAACAAAATAATAAGGAATTTTTGTACCCAAATGAAGAGCAGAGAGGGAGAGCTGATGATGCAATTGCAATACGACACACAAACCAATATTCTAAAGGTGGTTTTGTGGGGGTGGAAACTGGATATTGTGGGCTGCTGCCTCTGGATTCTTTTCACTGTACAATCTCTGCTGCTAATTGCTGTGCTTTGTTGTATAAATATTTCCAGACTTGCTTTATACAATTCATACCTAATATCTGTAAGAATGTACAAACGTACATGCTATGTAAAGTCATATATATTAGTTGTTATATTTAACTTTTCAGTATGATAGTTAGACCATATTTGATTGAATTATTCATTTCCCGCATATAAAATATTGAAACGTGAGATTTGAAAAGATTTAATAGTATACGACTTTATTATTAATTAATACGGAGATTGTGTGTAATAAAATATTATATTTAAACTAATTTTACTAACTTTAAATTTAACAAACATTAAAATTCGAAGACGTAAACAAATACATTTATAACGTTATAAACAAGTATTCATAAGATGAGCAAAATAAAAAGAAGAAGGAAAACCACCAAGATGTTAATTTATATGCTATTTTCAGGGGTCAGGCCGACCAAAAATCGCCTGCGGTTTTCCATGCTACTAATGAAATCGTACACTTGAGGTCCTTTTCACAACTCACAAGGTGTACCATCTGTCCAAATGATTGATTAGGACGTTAAAATTATTGAAAAGAACATAAAATTGAATTATGGGATTGAGAGGATCTTTACGAAAAACGAAAGAAGATGGAAGAAACAAACATCAGGATTTGTATGCTAGGCTCTCTGCGTTGTAATTCAACATCAACATTTAGTGAGAGTGACGTTGGAAGATTCAATACTACACAATTTTATCCTCACGTAGCAAAGAAAACTATTTTGGATAGACCCTAATGCAAAATAATGATAAAATAAAATATATAAAGATATGCATGTATACAAATATAAAAATATATAATACAATACATAATATATAAAACATGATAAGTTCCAAAAATTTGCAAATTCGATCATTCTTATTTTCCATGGAATAAGTTCCTAAATTTGTATAATAATTTGTAAATTGTATTGTTTAAATAAAGTATTAAAAACTTAATATTTCAATACAAATTTTCAAATGCTTCCTTCAAATTAAACAAGTCGTGATAATTTTAGTCAATCAGGATTGGAAGCATGGTTTGCCAAATCCAATGATTGGCTTAGTGATTTCCTTCTTTAGCTAACGACACATTCTTCAATGTTCTGAAGCTTGTGCAATTTCGAAGAGAATCAATGAAGGGCTAGAACAAGCCAACCAGAAAAGGTCGACTGCATTAGTTTGAAATAAGCTTACAAAAACTTCTGATTGGCTTAAACAATTGTAAAATACTAGCTAGGATTGAATTTAACACAATAAATGAGTATTCCATCAGGCTTAGTGTTCAATGATCTCATCGGGGTCGATGCTTTGTCCCCATCCTCTCTCCTTGAGAAGTGTGTCTTTTACTTGTTTGGAGTCTTTGGACCATTATCGATAATCATCTAAATAAAGAAAATGTAAATATAATTGGGACTTTTCCCTTAATTAGAGATTTTTTCATATATATTCCTTCCTATCCAAAATAAGTGAGGGATTTTCATTATTCAAAATAAGTGTCGTTCACGATTTTTCATGCATGTTTATAATTTTATTTCTAAAATTATCATTTAATTTCTCTCGCATCTTAATTATACAAATTACATTTTAAAGACAATTTAACATGTAATTAATAAGGATATATTAAACATTTTACTAGCTTTCTTAATAAGTGTGCATCTCTCTAAAACGATAATTATTTTGGATAGGAAGGAGTATATATAAGATTAATCTTTTGCAACCAAAAAAATCAGGTTTAAATTATAAAAGTAGTCTTTTTGTCAAATACAAAAAAAGACTGCATACAATTGATGTCTCTCTCCCTGCTCTCGCAACAGAAACTACTTTACTCAACATTATTTTGTTTATCATTTTTTAAGGTTATAGTAATTTTTAAAGTGTGATTAATTATATTTTGATACTGTAATAGATTTATTCATCTTTGCACCCAATAATTAGATTCTAATAGAGTTATTGGGTACAAAAAAATTAAACATAATGATTTAAAAAATTCTAAATAAAGTCAACAATAACATTTTCACTCAAATTTTCTTTTCATTACCTTTGATTCTTTCAATTTTATTTCATGCTTGCATCTAAAATCAAACTTTCAATAAATAGTTTAATACTCCCTCCTATTCAAAATAAAAGTCGTTTTAGAATGATGCATACTTATTAAGAAAGTTAATTAAATATTTGATATACCCTTATTAATGGTACTGTTAATTTCTCCCTGTTGAAGAAGAATTGCTTATAAATTGTCTGTAGATAATTGTCTGTAAATTATGTGTAAAATTTTTTATTTAAATAAATAAACAAATGTTGTTGAGAACTGAAAGGTTTTGAAGCAAAATAAAAAGAAATATGATGAAGTGCATCGAAAAGGTAATTTACAATAATTAACATGTGAGAGAAATTGTATCTTAAATTGCTTTAAAAATGTAATTTGTGTAATCAGAATGTGAGAAAATTTAAAAGGTAATTCTAGAAGTAAAATTATAAACATCCATAAAAAATTACAAACTACACTTATTTTGAATAATTAAACTCTATTTAGTACGACTTTGGATAGCAAGGAGTATTAAGTTTCACTTATTTTATTATATTTAGAACAGGGACAAACGTTTTCTACAATTGGATCATGATCGATTACAGAAGTTCATGTGACCCCTTCTGACTGCAAACATCAATAGTAAAAAGCTGGTGTGTTTACTTACTTGCTTCATTATTGAAATACACAACTTAAAACTTATTTAAAAGAATAGAACAAAGAGACGTATTTAGCTGATTGTAACGTGACTGATCCTGCAGATCATTATGTTACAATAATAGACCTGCGAACATTAAATGCACTGTTTTGAAGAATCAACAGAAGTCTATAGTTGCATCTGACCCTTTTCTAAAGCTGCACTATCTTCTTTCCTCCACTATAGATTTACCTTAGGTTAAAGTTGCGATTAAATAACTCTTTACTGTTATTCTCGATATTATTTTATTCTTAATATTTTTAAAATAATACTCGTCATGCTTAATATTATCAAATTGAAGTTTATTAAAATTGAATAAACTTCAACTTGATGTTTGGAGTGCTCAGGTGGAATGTATGTTCACTCGATTTTGGTGACTACTTAATCAACTTTTTGTAGTACACACACACAGACAAACACTGCAAATACACAAAAGTGAATAATATTTTTGACCTAGTACTATTTGGAATGGAAAAGGAAAAAGAAAACTCATCCCTACGTTGATCGCACATTTTCCTTTTCCATCTTCCCAAACAAAATGAAACACTGACACTGAGATCGAAATGCTGAAATTGCTCTTGCAGAATTTAGGGACAGAATATAATACTAAAACTATTTTACCATGCAAACAGTAAGGAATCATTAAGGCAATCAAGTTTAACGTTCTTACATCGAGATAAGTAGTCTCAAATGCTTAATTTTGTTTAGAATAATAAATTATAAAGCTTCAAGCTGATGTAACTAATAAAATAAAGTAAAAACTCATATTTAGAAATAATAAATATCACGGTAATTATCCCACTTTTATTTAAAATAAGGGTCAAGAATAACAATAATATTATGTTTAATTATTTTTTGGACCTAGTAATTAGAAAATGCAATGATTAAAAAACTTAACAGGATCGGTCAGTTCAATTGTAAAAATCTTAGTTGTCCAACTTTTTAGAGTTTTTAACTTTTTAGTTTGATTTAATTTAATAATTCTTATTGTTAAAAACAATTAATTTATTAATTAATCTATTAATTTTTATAAATTGATAAGTTTTTATAAACTATAATAAATCAATTAATGCTTATTTAATAATATTTTTAATTAAATTTTAAATTTTTCGACAAATAATGATAATTTTTTTCAATCATATTTTAAAATTTTTAGTTTTATTTAATCTTTAGCATCAATCTTATGACGGTCTAATACTCGTTTAACTTTTTAAACGTTAAACTTGTTGTTTTACTAGTTTAATTAACTTTCGATCTAATTTTAAAAATATCGAGAAAATGAAATAATTAAAAACCATGCAGACCTAAGAAAAAGAAATATTTTCCCAAGATGAAGAAGAGAAATTTGTATGATTATGAGGTTGAATATATATATATATATATAGGTGAAGGTGAGGGTTAATATAACAAACATAGAAACCTGACAGTATACAACCCTTTATGATGCTAACTCCATTCTTTTTTGGTTTGATACAGAACTGTTGGTCAAAGCTTTCAGGGTTGGATAGATTAATTAAATATACTAAGCTTGTCTTATTGATAATTTCGGTGAAAAAGACATGAATTCACCTTGAGAGAGAAGGGGAAAAGCAGATTCCATTCTAGTCTTAAGGGCCATAGGTATGGTGCTTCTTGTTTCACACAGTGAGAGACATAGTACTAACACAATGACCAAAAAGGTCTCTTATATATTCCTCCCAACTTGGTGCAACTCCATGTTTCCAATCTTCTCTTTTACTTCCTGATAATTCTTTTTGAGCCTTTCTAGACAGAGAGAATGGACCTAACTCAACATAGTTTCTTAGAAGAGCTACTACAAGCTCCAAAGATGGATACTTGGACAAGTTTCACATCTGATACCACTGAGTTTTTCTCCGGTGGATGGAACTTGGATTCTTTTCATGACACTACAAGCTTGGCTACAACAAATCCTTCTTTTTTTGGATTTTCCTCTTCAACAGAACCTAACTTTGAGTACTCTTTCACTGACCAAACATGCCCTTTTGTTGGTAGCTTTTCAGTACCAGAGATTGGCACATCATATGCTAAGAATGACACATCCTTATGTCAAGCGTACGAGGATTATCCATCAATCGCTGAGGACGAAGAGATTGGTCTTCTAAGCAATCACAGTTTTGAAGATGGAAAACATGGCTGCAAAGTTGAGGTGGAACAAGCTAGCAATTTTCTGGTTCCATGTGGAGTTAAAAAGAACAAGTCTAAGAAGCTAGAAGGGCAGCCCTCGAAGAATCTAATGGCGGAAAGAAGGAGAAGAAAGCGCTTGAACGATCGTCTCTCTATGTTAAGATCAATTGTCCCAAAGATCAGCAAGGTGATCTGTGATTCCTTAGTTGTTGAATCTCTTTTCTTAACTTGACATTAGAAATTACGGTGAGTATAGTTTCTTTTCCTCATCTTTTGAGGCATAAATTGATAAGTGGGTATGAGTGCTAGCAGATGGACAGAACTTCAATACTTGGAGATACTATAGATTATATGAAAGAACTGCTTGAGAGGATCAACAAGTTGCAAGAAGAAGGAGATGAAGAGGGTTCAGATCAAATGAACTTGTTGACCAACCTCAAGGAACAGAAGCCAAATGAGGTACTTGTAAAAAATTCCCCCAAGGTATGGATGCAGATATGACACAGATTGAGAACCCCACAAATTAGTATTTGGTCAAGTACCAAGTTTCCCTGGTTGAATCATTTGGTACATTGACATGCAGTTTCATGTAGAAAGAAGAGAGATCGATACCCAAGTTGATATCTGTTGCGCAGCCAAGCCAGGGTTGTTGCTATCCACAGTGAACACACTTGAAGCACTAGGATTGGAGATTGAACAGTGCGTTATAAGTTGCTTCAATGATTTCTCAATGCAAGCTTCTTGTTCAGAGGTAAGGTTCTTAATTCTGCTAATCTGTTAAACAAGTTTGTAATCTGATTTTGATCGGGATATATGCTTGTTATTTTCTCATACATGTTCTTTGTAATGACTTAGCATCCTGAGCAGAGAACTATGATAAGCCCTGAAGACATTAAGCAAGCATTGTTTAGAACTGCTGGTTATGGAGGAAGATACCTCTAGGAGGGGAAAGTCAAAAGAAGGTAGTCACTTTATCGGATCGGAACTCTGAATAGATGGATCTTCTCTATCTTCCCAGGTGTAATAAAATGCTGCAATGCAATAAGAGTTCTGTATCTGTACAAGTTCCATCTTGTAACCTGTTACATATTCCAAGGTAGGCCAGGTCTTAATAATGCTGCATAGCATAAGTTCCTCCATGGAGAGAATCCATTAACTTCTGACTAGATTATGGATAAGAATATTTGTCGAAATTCCTTGAAAGAGCAAGAATGTAGTTTGAATATGTGGTCAGAGAGTTCAATAATTCCTTTTTTTTTAATCATCATAATGGGGCAGCCTTTAGCTGTAGAAGACATAACCTCACAAATTATTGAAGTCTAAAATTGCATATGAAAGTGACATTTTGTCTCTGAATCTGGAAGGATATCTAAATCATTGATCATGCAAACAGGAGCTGATTACTACAAAGAAAAACTGAAAATTTCATTAAATATGTTCTACTAAGCTCAACATCGGATTGTTCCAATTGAAAGGAACAGATTTAAATTTTCTTTTTCAAATTTTGAGTTATGAGATCAGCAGAAACCTAGAGGAAACGTTTAAACGAAAACAAATATGTTGCTCAACCCTGAAGACATTGCATGGATACCACCTGGAATCCTGCTTCTTGGAATTCTGTGGGGTACATCAGAAAATAATTTGACACGAACCTCTGCTCATCAGTGCTGACATCAACAACATCAGAAGAACAGCTAGATTTATCTTTTGTAGAGGATGAGGTATCCAACAGAGAAAAATGTTGTTCTATATCTAGCTGACGACAGTTGGATAACGACTTCTTGATGTTCACAACAGTTTGATGACGAACAATATGAAATTCAATGTCCAATTTGAAAAGAAACCATCCGATTCTTCCAATGTCTGATTGGTTTACATTTGAATCATTATCAGTGTTCACGCAGTTGAATCTACATGTATTACCGATCAATTTCAATAGTCACAGTGCATAACAATCTGGTTAACAAAATCCACCAATTAGCCAAGACAAGCCAACAGAATTACAGAAAACCAACTTAATAAATTCAGAATTAGGAATTGACCATTCTCCAAAAAAGAAGAATCAGAAGTTTACAACAGAATCTGAAGATCATTGTGAGACAAAGTTACGAATCCAACTGCTATACAAGGCAACTCCAATTAGTGATATTAGATCGTCAAATATTTGTCAACTTTGGCACAACTAGTTAGAACTAATACAATGGCTACGATTCATGTTCATCTTCATTAATGTCATCAATGTCAACATATTCATCATCAAAATCAGAAACATTTCCGGTGGCACTGGTATGAAGACATTTGATCTGATAAAGGGCATCTTGCGCATGAGAAAACAAGGCCTCCTTTGCAGTTCTAATGGTATCTGGTTTCTGAAATTTGATTTGCTCAACATTCTCTTTATCCATAGTGCCCTTTCCTCTTTGTGCACAAGCTGATTTTCTCTTAGCTTCCCTGCAGTGTAATTGATCAATATATTTCTCATGTAATGCTTTGTTCTTCACCTGTTTCAGAACTGGGGGGCTAATAAGATCCTTCACAAATGAACCACTAAACCTTGAAAGAGGCTTTTTACTCCCAGAAGAAGACGTCTCATGCTGTTTCTGATCCTGTTCCCGGAAACGCTTTGGAGTGGAGACTACAACATCAAACAAAGGTCCAAGAGTTGATGAACCCATGCTGGGCTCCAGAACAGAAAATAGGTCTGCTTCGTGAACTTGATCCGTTTGACAATGCTTTTGCAACAACAATCTGACAGTTTTTGGTGCAAGAGAACTCTTCCGTTTATAACAGCTCAACCTTTTCGTCTTTATCTCACAGGGGTCGAGTAGCTTGCTTGCAGAGAGTGAGAAACCTGAAACAGGAGATGACTTTAGTTTATTTTGCCTTGACCGAGGCACAGGTTGGGGTGGAGTCATATGGTCAGAATGGACTTTATCAAAGCAATCTTGAGCAGATTTCCCTGGAACCTGTCATTGTATAAACGATGTTGTTAACTCACTGTCGTCGATGCTACTCCACGACAGAAGGAGCTCAAGGCCATATGTCTGACGTCAACTTCTGATAATCACACAACTAAAACGATTTTGATTGAAAACCAAGAAGTTACCAGAGCAACTAAGTTCTCGATTCTGTTTATGAAGTAAGCCATTGATACTCAGGTGAAGCTTATAAATACTAATTTCATATACATCAAATATAGTTCTCAGGAACAACTAAAAGATTACAACTAAGAGTGCTAAAGTTGCTACTATGTATTAAAGCACATACTTTAGCTGCACCTAATATAACTTAAAGGATCTTTTGAAAGAAAAAGAAAACAGCGAATACCAGCTTGGAGACCTTCTTCCAAAAATTCGGCGTGGGCTTCACTGTGAAATAAGCATTCTGCAAAGCACGTTCTTGTTCTGCTGTCCACATTTGAACACTGCCTTTATCTTCTTCCTCCTCTCTCTTTCTCTTCTTACTAACGCCCTCTAGCTCTTCACTTCTCTTGCAAAATTTTCTTGCTCTGAGTGCCAAAACAACTTCTGCACCAACGCAACTCTTTTCATTTCTTTGGAAAACCTTCTTACATGGACTCTTACCCACTTCACCTTCAGCTTCGTTCCGCAAAATTACCTTCTTGCTGTGTGCAGATATACTGGAAACACGACTAATTTGCTTCTTCTTAGGTTTTTTATCCACTGAACTATTGGAACCGGAATCAATAATCTTTGTGGACTCGCTATTACTATCAGCGCTTTCCTTCCCAACAAGCCTCGGGGATCGCCGACGACTGGAAGTCCTCTCGATTTCAGCAACCAAACGCAAAGATCTCCTCGACCCAGGAACGTGATTGGCGGAAACCGACTTCTTGTGAGATGGGATGGGATTCTTTGAGCTCTTTGGTGGACAATTTGTGCGATTCTTTGCAGGTTTCGAGTTATGGGAATTGGGAACAATGGGTGTTAGACGGAGAAGTCGCTGAGATCGACGGACGGCAACGGGGGGTGTGTGTTGATCCTGTGAAGCTTCGTGAAGTTGGGATTTGGAAATTCTCTGGTTTGGCATTTCGACAAGCACTTGGTGGCTGCTTCTCATTCAGAACTGTTTGGGAATTGGGAGGGAAATTGAAGGTAGGGTTCAATTCAAACCTTGCAGAGCTAAAATAGTATCAATTGAGGCCCAATACTGTTGCTTTAGATTGGGCCAACCTAATACTGAATTTATTACTTCAAAATATTAAGGCCGCGTATAATTAAATTTTTCTTAATTTCGTGTATTGGTAAAATTTGTATTGAATTATTGTAGTGATTTTCCAATTAGCTTCCATCACTTCAAATTTTAATTTCGAATCTTTTAAATTTATTCAATACTTTACTTTAATGATGTAGATTTGTTCTACATTAAAGTTCATTGTCCATTTGTTAACTCGGGCAAGTCTAATAATTTTATTATTAAATTGTTAAATAATTTATTAAAAATAATTAATTAAAAATTATTATGTATGTTTAAAGTGTACATATATAAAAAAGTTAGAAATTGAATTTTTTAATAAAAAGAATAATTAATTAAAAAGTATTTTTTTAAAAAAATATTTTATTATTCCATTTTAAAATTTTTAGTTCAATATTCAATCTTTTAAATATTAATAATGCAAATTAAAATTTATTTACATTAATATTTTGTAAAATAATTATGAAATATGTAGAAATTAATATTTGGTTAAATTTTGTTAATCAACACTTATATCAATTTTTTAGGTTTTATATTTATACTTACGTATCATCATTAGTTATTATGTAAAAAAATTTATTTAATAACTTAAAATACTAGGTTTGGAAGACTTTGGGCCAAGGCTGATCTAAGTGAGCCTCTGACCAAACTTGGACTCGAATTGCCCAGACCCACCTCGATCCAAGGCTCGGATGATTTTTGAGAAAATGATAATGTTTTGCAAAAAAATGACATTAGTTTTTTTTAGATATAAAAATTAAAAAATGGCTATTAGGGCTCAAGCATGAGCAAAGTTGGACCAAACTCAACCAGCTCATTATCAAATAAACTAAATAGTAATTATTATATTGATATGAACGTTGTATCAGCATTATGATAATAATATTTTCAATTGAGTTATATAACTAAAGATTTTACAATTTATTACAAAAAATAATCAGCAATCCACTTCAGCTATGTAGGCGTCAAATAAAGAACAACATAACAAAAAATAAAAGCAAAAAAGTACATAGCAGATTACAAATTTTATTGATTAGGTAACAGAAATCATTAAGTAGTACCTATAAAAGTAAGGTTTCCACTTTTACTAATACATCATCATAGACTACATACAATAATAGTATTCAACCAAAGAGTTAAAAGGCTATTGGGTGGCCAATGACTCACTTTCATTAAGAAAGCACAAAATGATCTAACACAATCTACTAAACTAAGTACATATCTAAGTCATCTACACAAACTGGCAATTTGGATGGTTCCAATGCAAAATTGCATGTACTATATTCAAACTTAATCCAACTTTTCATAAAATAAAGAAAAGGAACTAAGTAAAGATATGAGCACTAACTAGTAATTTAGGTTTTTAAGTAGGATTTCCACTAACCACAACCATTCCTCTTAGAACTACCTACTTTGATTTTGTTGTTTCTCTTCAAAAGGTTACGAGCAAACTTTTTTTAAGATATTATTCAGATTGGGTGTGATAATGATGATTTTTAAAGGTTAATAAAATTATTAATTATTAATTATTATATTCATATTCAATAAATTATAAGGTACATAAAATAATGAATAGCGTAAAATAAATCACTTAAGTAGTCAATAATTTATAATTAAAAAGATATTTTTAATTTAATTAATATTTAAAATTGTATATTATCTCCACTCTTGATAAATCATCCAAATATTTGACTATAAATTAAACTTGAAATATTTAAATTAGACTTGAAACTTTTAAGTTAATATGTATTTAGTTATTTGGTGAGTTTTTAATTAGCAATAATTAAAAAATTGAATCGATTCAATTATAAAAATTTTGAATAGGGTAATTTTTCAATTCGATTTTTAAGTTTTTAATTTGATTTATTTTAATAATTTTTATTATTAAAAATTGATTAATTTATTAATTAATTGATCGATTTTTATAAACTAAGCTAAATCAACTAATTTTTATTTAATAATTTTTAATTAAAATTTAACATGTTTGATACATTAGAATAATCTGTTTCAACCATGGGTCAATTTTATAACCTTTCTGATCATATTTTTAAAATTTAAATTTCTTAACTTACGGTTGAATTAGATTTTTAAATTATTATTAATTAGCAATACTACAGAAAAATTGTCCCTTGACATCTGCAACTTTGTATAATAATTTTTTTAGAAAATATCACAAAGTATTAAATTAAAAATAAAATATATCCTATTTATTAATAATTAAAAAATAACGGCGAACTATAAAAGGAGGAACAAAAAAAGAAAAAAGGTTGTAAGATAACGTCATCGTCACCAGCATCTAGGATAAGACCACCAGGAAGCCACTAACTATTGTCCTTGACGATCTGAGCTTGCATGTGCTTTTGGTCATTTTCAAGGGTCCAAGACTATGAGACTTTTCTTCCCATGAAAGTGCTTATCATCCGTACATTTTCCAAATCGTCCTTTTCACTTCAAATTTTTAAACTGTAAGGGAACAGTGTGGTTCTTGATGTTGTGTATGTGCCTCTTTCCAACGGAGATTGAACTTAGACGGAGATAAAAGTTGTGACTGCTACCGAATGTGAACCCAAGTTAGCTTCACTGCGAAAGCTTGCACATTGGCTTTAAAAATCTGAACTTTATCGAAAATTAGCGAAACCAGGAGGAATCGAATCTTGGAGGAACTTACAAAACGCGGTTCCGCCATGGAAGGCAGAGGATACAAGACAAGGCCGAAAATCGAGGAATTAGGGACATTCAAGCTTTTGTCTTCTTCAAGCTAGCACAAGAAGAGAGCCCACACGGTTGATCGAGGAGAGTGGTCAAATCAAGTCATTTACGGTTGCTTCTTAGGTGGCTCCAGTGAAGGAAAGCTTGTATGGACTGGTATGCATCATCGACCAGAAACACAATAGAATTATAAAAATGACTTATCATTTTCATGGGAGGAGTCCAAGCATTTGTCCCGACTCTTGAGGGATGGTGGAGGCATGAAAAGAGCATCTGAGCACTGAGCTACAGTAAAATTAGGTCATGAAAATGTGGCTTTCTGTTTATTTCTTCGAAATGGAGATGATGTTTAGTAAGTGTTCGACAGAATTTCTTTAATGGCCGCATTATAGACTCTGTGTTGTGACACCTCAAATGGATTGCTCTCTCTTTTTTTCCTCTTCAACATTCATGTATTAAATAGGTTAATTTGCACAATTCCTCGCAGATCACGTCAAAAAGTATTTTCAATCTAATCCAACCAAAGTAGATGAAAATAATTTGTTTAAGTTCCACTATGTCTTCTGAGAATC
>JANZLD010000237.1:5782766-5800742 GCA_026413575.1 Erythroxylum carthagenense
AAAAAGTATTTTCAATCTAATCCAACCAAAGTAGATGAAAATAATTTGTTTAAGTTCCACTATGTCTTCTGAGAATCAGCTGAGGCAATATGAAAAAGATCTGTTGATAAAATTTTTTAAGTATTCCATCATTTGATCTTTCTTTGCACCAGCCGATAGCTAATGTGAATGAGATTTTGCAGATTTGATCTTACTTTTGCACCGACTTGTTTAGGAGCATATCTGTTGTTGGGACAATCATATCTTTGCTTGGATATGGCCGGCCACAAGACTAGTGTTTCAGATTACTCGCAAAGCCTGGAACTTTCGCTCCTGGAAAACCCAGAAACTATGGACAAAACCAAAGTTGCTGCAAATTCTGGTGCAGCACCAACTTTGTCGACCACTCATAATCCTCTTGTAAAGTGAAACAGAGATGGTAAGTTTAACTCATGTTGTCCATTACAAACTAAACCATTTCATTTCAGGCTCCAAATTCCAGAGATCCAAAGTTGCAGAAAAGTAAAACTAGGAGCAAGCTTTTCTATGAACTAATGATCACCACTAATTCCAATCAAACTTGAAAAGTACAGGAGGGGTAAAAAGAAGTACAAAAATCACAGTAAATGTGGTCCCTTTAACAAGTCAAGAAATATAATCACATCAACCACACTTGGATTTTAGTTTATTTTTTTCTCCTAGAAACATATCACATACAAAGAGTAAAAAAATAGGTTATTGTATACAAGTTGGTCTAGTCTACCGGAGGATAATAATGGAAATAAACCTACTATTTCCAACGCAAAGATTCAATCTTAATCACTCAAATATGTACATCAGACATCATAGAAAGTTTGCTAATACAGAGGAACCGGAAATCGTGGCCGTTTGGGTGGTTCTTGAGGTTTAGGAACTGGTTTCTCTTCTCGAGGTGGCTCACATGGAGATGGCAATGCTATAAACTTTGGCATCTGATCACCTGGCATTAAAACTGAAAAGCTTTGGCTTTGATTTTGTTTGACATCCTGAAAAGAGCAAGAACCAACAAAAAGCGAAGGTTTGAGTGTCAACATCAGATGGTGAAAACACCTGTCCCAGATAGAAGAAAACAACGAAACATAGATCAACATTTCTTTAAATGCAAGCTGATTGGACACGAGGTTGTCTAAATTGGGTCTAAAGAGAGGAAATTACCATGTTGGCAGGGTTAAACTTGGAAGGTGAAGCTTCAATGTCGGGCTCAGGATCACGTTCATTGGAGAAAGATCGACGGAGTGACCTGAGCTTGTCCCAGTGGTAACAGCAAGAGAAAATACCACTTAAACTGAAGATGACGACTAAGAGCAAGGCAGTGCCAAGTGGGAAACCAAGGGACGGCCTAGATGCATCCACATGGGGAGGCGAAAGATCTGGACTTTCCATAGCTAACAACAACTACTATTCCTGAAACTAATACCTCCTCCTCGACTCATGTGTCGGTGAAGAGAAAGCGAAAATGGTGGAAGGTAGGAAGAGGAAAATGTTGTGAAAATGATGAAGTGAGATGGCGTAGTTTGTAGCGTTTATATAAAATGAGCTAAAGCTTGCTTGATGGTGAGTACATATAAAGATACACTTAACGTCCGGGCCATGGTACGGAAGAGGGTGGGGACCAAGTTCTTGAGTGCTCGGCAAGAATTGGGAAAAGCAAAGCCATGGTTTGCTGTTGTGGGTTTACTGTTTAGTGCTAAACAAGAGAGCACGTAAAAAGAAAAAAAGGGTTCATGAAACTGTCTATAATGTGAAAGCAGGAAGCGGGTTCATGGAAAAAATCTTGCATTTGATTGTTTGTGTTCTGGTTCTGTTCTGCCTTTCCTTTTGTAAACAATATGTAGCAAAATTGAACACTTACCTCATATGCTTAAGCATGCATTTCGAGATTTGGTTATGACCATGTTTCTTTATATAGTTGTCCAAGCCCCTACTTTATTAAGATTTTACTTACACTCTTTTTTATGTGATGCAATTGATTTGAACCAATCAAATTTGAAGTGCACTTCTGCATACATACACAAATTATGCAGTACACACAATAGGACTAAGTGCCATGTAACATCTTGAATTTCAGACAAAGAAGATAGTTTGCTTTAGATATAGGAAACAGCCTTTCTATTATGTAAGAGCAATATTGCATATTATCAAATCTTTTCAAATTTTACTTCACTGCATAAATTCAGATTAGGTGTAGCGATGGCTGCTTTAAATGTTAAAAGGGTTTTCTTCATTTTTCGAACATGTACTACATAAACCGCTCGGTGACCTACCCCAGCACAGGCATGAACTTAACAGGCTTTTTATGGGATTCCATTTCCACGTAGAAGTGGAGCTATGGAGCTTCTTCAACTTCAGGGGCAGGTCTTTCTTTTTTCCTGGCCAAGAGGTTGGATACCATAGAAAGGAGTAAGTAGTGGGCCAAATATCTTTTGACTAGCTCGGGAAAGAGATTAGGGGAAAGAGAAATTCTCCTTCGTTTCCTTTGAAATGACAACAAAAGAAATAATATCCGTTACTTCAAAAAAAAATCAAGAAGTCTCTACGCTATAGCAAGCACTTAACTTAACTGCATGGGAAATTTGACCTTTTGAGACCTTAAAGGACAATCATAGAGAACATCAGGTGAAACAGCATGCCAAGAGGACAGAGTCCAGTACTATGTGACTATTGACTGGTACTATTATAGTTAAAACTGTAGAACAGAAAGTTGTTAGCTTTTTCAAGTTCTTGTCAGTTCTACCTTCTTGTAAATGAAAAAAGCTAGATGGGTCATGATTTGGAAGCTTGGTCTAGTGTTGTTTCGGCTTCTAATGGAGGCATTAAGGCATGTCGAAGTTGAAGTCAACTAGTTGTTCCATGAGTGGTAAGTGTAGATGTAGACAAAGAAACTTGTGAAGCAAGTGATGTACAAAAGCACCGACGATCAAGCGTGTGATACACAACTTATAGTCGATATTTATTGACCAATAGCAGCCTAATCTGGCTGCTTAGAAGTTATGCCGTGTGGGACTCGAAGTTGAAATGCTTGGGGAAGAAGTCATCAAATCTTCTTAGAGAAATAATAACTTTTTCCCCTCCATTTACCTATTACCTTAACTGTCTTCGATCATAATTCATACTATACTAAGGTTCTTGTGTTCATACCAGTATAACAATTTCGTGCGTGCAAGCCTCTGTTTCTCGTAGTGATGAGCTAGAAACAGCTGAGTTCAAGCTGGTAATGTCACTTTCCATGTCCTCTTGGTTCTCACTGTACTCAGTTAAGAAGATTCGTTCGCGTCCTTTGAAGGGTTGCATAATTGTTCTTTGCTTTCGTTACAGGCTTGCATTGGTCGTTATTCGCCAACAACGAAGCTTCCTTGTGGCTTCTCGTTGATCCTTTTTCTTACTTTAACATCATAACCAAGTTATACACTAGACGTGCGTTTACTTGATTCGTTATTACACACCAAACTCCATTATAAGTTCCTCTGGGGTTAAAGCTTGAAATATCTGACTGATTAGACAATCGTCAACCATGTTATCATGTACATCAAATGCAAGTGTCTCAACTCAAGTCCGTGATTTCTTAGTATACGATCCATCCACACTTGTGGGAATTGACGTGTTCGTATGTTGTTAACGACAAGTCATGCCAATTGGAAAGCTAGTAAATGCAATTTCACTAAATATCAATGTTTCAAGGTCTAAATTTTAAAAGATTCAATTATATTATATCGTTATAAAATTAATTAAAATTTTAAAAAATTTTGTTTTACTTTTTGAAAGCTTTAAATTTTAATTAAAAAAGATATTATTAAATAAAAATTACTTATTTTATTTTAATTTATAAAATTTATCGATTAATTAATAAATTGATCAGTTTGTGTTAAACTAAATCAAACCTAAAAATTAAAAACTATATTAAAAAGTTAATCGGTTCAAAGTTTTCATTTTTAAACTGATCGAATCAGTTTAAACTTTAAAACATTGCTAATATTATGATAAAATATGATCTTAAGCATGGTATGATAAGAAAAAATAATCAACTAAATGGAAAACTAGGTATGTAATGTAATATTACTAATTCACATTGTGTAAGTTTTAAAATTATATAAAAACTATTTCTTTTAATTTTATAATTGTTATTTTTATAAAAATGTTAATATACTAATAATTTATTAGTTGCGCAATTTAAATAAATCATGAGTAATAACTCATACTCACTACTTTTAACTGTTTTTAAGTAATTGATTTTCTCACCAAATGACTAGGGCCACATGTAAAGGATCATCTTCATCTGGGCTTCTCAAGATCCAATAAGTCCGAACAACATAATAAAAAACGGCCCGACCCGGTTGATAAGATACGATACTCACGTCTACCGTCCACACGTGAACTGGGTTCAAGAGCGTTCCAGACTAGACTAGATTGGACCCCACGCCCATTGACCTAGGAACTTCCCTGTCTGATGTCAGTGACAGGACACGTGCCTGATAAACAATGGCCTCAAAATAGTGCTAATCCAACGGCTTAAATTTAGCCTAGAAGAAACAAGACTTAATTACCCTCTAGTTAACTGGGATTTATGGTTTGGGGTGTTTACTTAAGAATGATTAATGGAGTTAAAGCAAGCGGCCAAAGCGGACGTTTCCCGACAAAGGGTCCCAATGTCGTGGCACAGCCCCGCAAAACCTGTAGCTATAAAAAGCAAAGTTGGTGACATCTACTAAGCGATGTCATGTTTTACTATAATGTCCTCATTTTCACATTACCGCAATAACCATGCTCTGTGCGTTTATACTCTTCTATTTAATTATATAAGGTTTATATAAATCTGTAGATAAGATTTAATAAATAAAAAAAGAGATTTGATAATAAGATGCTGAGGAGGACCGATGGATGTTGGTTAGGTGTGAATGACGTGCGAACCGGTGTTGTGATATCCACGTGAATCATGACATTTGGTCCTTATATGGTCAAATGGGGGATAAAAAAAAATCAAATATTTTTTAATTATTTTTTAATAATTAAAAATATAATCATCCGAATAATTTTTCCAGTTTTACTATTTTAATAATTCTTATTATTATTAGAAATTTGTCCATTTACTAATTAAACAATAAACTTAATTTTTATAAATCAAACTCTTTCATTTAATACATATTAAAAATAACAATAAAAAATTCACTCATTTTAAACAAATCCAATCTTATTGGACTTGTTGTGAGTAGGTTTTTGGTGAGCCTAACTCGCGAAGTCAGAATTTCAGATGGAGGCTTTTGTGTAACTTAAGAGCAAGTTGTTTTGTACTCCATATTTATATATTTGGGCGGACGATAAATACGATACGATTGTAATTATCCTGCAAGTAGATCGATTTCGTTTTTCACGTGCACGGTGAAAACGACATTAGGACAACGAAGACGACATCAGTCACAACGAGGGGCAAAAATGACATTTAATAGCCGACAACCATGTAATAATAATGCTACAAAAGTAGGAAACTGTGAGGATTAAAAAGATCTTTAAGCAAGACTTTGTCTGGCGGAAAATATAAGGAAACGACAGGTACAGATGTTTTGTTCCTGTCCCCACGACATCAACGGCTGAGATAAGTCTCTCGGACCGAACACCAGCCGTAGGATCAAAAAATCCCCACCTAGATCGGCGAGTGTTGTACGAATCGTAAAAGGATGGACTCAAAAAATAACACAGACTTTGGAGCATAATTTCCCTTTTGCCCTCTCAGCTTTTTTTAATTTCTTTTTAGCTTCCAGTTCGGTCGGCTGAAGTTCTTTGTGGCTTTCTGCTTTTGATGGGTGGTCCTTGAAGTCTTCTTCGTCAATCGCACTGTCTTCCTGCTCTATCGTGTGCTTTTGTTCGGCGGCTTCATTTTCTGCATTTTCTCCTCCAGTTTTCTTTTAGAGCGTTGATCGGTGTTCTCGCCTTGCTTCGGTCGGAGTTTACTGGGATTTTTCAGGTATCTTCTTGTTTTTCAACATCGTACATAGTTTTTGTTTGTTTGTTTGTTCAAAATTCGAAGCATTCTATTTTTGTTTTCTTTCTTTTTTAATTGTGGATTCTTAAGAAAGCTGAGTGAAGTTCTTCTGTTGCGAGATCTTGATAGTTAATTGTGTATCTGTGAGTCTGTTTTTCTTTTTTCCGGTTTATAAATATTTCTCTTTCTTTTCGCGTTCTCTTTATCTCAACTTTTTTTATTTTCTTTATATATTTTTTATCAGTCTTTCCTTTGTAATATGAAATTTTTCATTTTTGTAAGAAGTACAAGGACAAGTCCACATGAAAATTGCTTTTCTTATTTTTCTCATGTTTTTGGAATTTCTTGTTTATGGGATGAGTTCTGGATAACTTGTTAACTTAGTAGTTTGTATTCCTCAAAAAGTTGCAGCAGAATACAATCTTGCATGTTCGTTTTCGTACTATGTTGATATCGAATGAACTCAAGTTGTTTTTTGCACCCAAGGTAGAAAGTTTGTAACTTGGAGCAATTATCTGCCAAATATGTCGTTTTTCCGCTTATTTTCTGCTCTTCTTATTAAAGCATTTAAGGATTTTGAATTCCTTCAAATATCTGGTTTAAGATCTATGATCGTTTGGTAATAGTAAAGTTTTTGTTCATTTATTTGTTCTTTTTGGAGGAAAATGTGTTTAGTTGAGGATCGGCGATGATTATGTAGTTTCTTTTAGGTTCTGAATTCTCAGTTTTAATGTACACGATATACTTAAGTTAGAAAAAAGCAATCGTGACATGGGATGTGTATGTTCCAGTTAAGGAGGCTGTTTTGAGGACTTGTGAATCTGATGTCTCCGCCTTTACTGGATGTGGAGGAGGAAGGGCACAGCAATACTTCTTTAGTGGCCTCTTCACACTCCATTGATTGCATCTCCCAAAACAGTTGCGGTTTAAAGGAAAGAAATTATCTTGGATTGTCAGATTGTTCTTCAGTTGACAGCTCTGGAGCTCCAAACTTGTCGGAAGGAAATAAGAACAATATCAATTTGAAGGCTACTGAGTTGAGACTAGGTCTTCCAGGGTCTCAATCCCCAGAAAGAGAATCAGAGCCTTCCTTGCTGAGCCAAGGGCAACTTGATGAAAAACCTCTGTTTCCTTTGCTACCCTCCAAGGACGGGATCTGCTCATCACCTCAGAAGCATGTTATTTCAGGCAGTAAAAGGGTATTCTCTGACACCATGGATGGTTTCTCGGAGGTTAAGGGTTCTGCATATATACAGAAGAATTGGATGTTTCATGCAAGTGTTGCAGATTCTGAGTCGCTGCAATCTGCGGGGAAAGGGAAGTTCCCTGCTAGTTCGGGAGTCAATACAATGCTTCCATCTAGGCCTTCTGGGGCCCCTTCAGCTATGCTGAAGGAGTTACCACAGAGAACATTGCAAGAACGGCCTCTTGCTGCAACTGGAACTAAGCCGATCAAGACTGATGCCTACAACAATGGTGATGCCATTGCTGCCAAGTTAGTTAACTGTGAAGATTTGTTATTAGGGAGTAGAAGAGTGTGGAACAATGATGATCATGGTTGTTTTTTTTTTTTTTTACTTTAACAGAGCACAGGTTGTTGGCTGGCCTCCAATAAAATCATTCCGGAAGAACACTTTGTCTACTACTTCAAAGAACAATGATGAGGTTGATGGAAAGCCTGGTCCTGGCACTCTTTTCATCAAAGTCAGCATGGATGGTGCCCCATATCTGAGGAAGGTTGATCTGAGAAACTATTCCACTTACCCGGATTTGTTCTCTGCACTTGAGAAGATGTTCAGTGGATTTACCATCGGTAAGCTATTTCTATGTTCTCAATCTTTGAGTCGATGCTCAGGATAATCTTGTACTTGAGAATTTGCTGTGGAGGAAGCTATTATCAGATTCTTTATTCAAAAAAGAAATGAAATTGCATGGTTGTTATTTTCTGGTTGTTTAAGGTCAAACTGGCTCTCATGGAGCACCGGGGAGGGAAAAGCTGAGTGAGAGTAAGTTGATAGATCTTCTGCATGGATCAGAATATGTGCTGACATTTGAAGATAAGGATGGTGACTGGATGCTTGTTGGTGATGTACCGTGGGCGTAAGTCTTAATGTCACTCTTTTTCCTTCATTTAGTCTCTCATATTCTTGCATTCATCATCTCCATTATTTTCCCTAGTGTAAAACATAGCGTTGGATATAAATATAGCTTGACCTGCCATATGAATTACTTCCCATGTGCAAGATAAAAGCTAGGTGTGATTAAAAAAAGAGAAGAAAGTAGAAGAAAATGTAACCGAAAGCAAAAATTTGATATTGTTAACAACTAAATGACTAAGTTTTGCAGTTTTTCATCCTCTGGTTTGATTTTGATTATCACACACAAAGACCATTGGCTATACAATCACTCTTACATGCATATGGAACACAATGCAAGTGATTCCTGTCAAATGCATGTTACCCAACTTGTAAGTCAGGATGCATAGAAAAACCAAACTCATAACGGCCTATCTAAGGAAACTGATCAAACATTACTACTTTATTTTTAAAACTTGAAGTGAGGAATGTGCACTAGATGCCTTGTAGGTTCACTTTATATAAGTTTAGCGAAAACATGAGAAGAAAGGCGCTTGCTACATAGGTACTGATCATATCAATCAAGTAATTGGATTCGGGCAATCGACCTATATATCCTTTTGGCTGTGGATATTTTATATGGGTTCTTGAAGCATATACATTATATTGCATTTTCATATCTGAGAAAAAGAAAATATTTCCTCTATGTGTTCTTGTTTTGGATTTTTCTCCTCTTTCAGATTGCATTGTTCAAATTCTCATTTGTTTCTGCCCCAGGATGTTTATTGGAACTTGCAAGAGGCTTAAAATTATGAAAAGCTCTGATGCCATTGGCTTAGGTATGTATGCTTTACCTTTTTGACATTGGAGTACAAAGAGATACTTTCTATGTCTCAAAACAACATGATAATGTTGATATGATGTCTGAGTCCAACTAGATTGAGCTAGTTTCAAGTTCCAAAGGATTTCCTATAAGCTACTACTTTCTTCACATTGCATGTATAGTATCTTCTATTACTTCATATCTTTATTTATAATCCTATTGAGGTTGGAAATACGAATCATCTGAACTTCATTTTTATTCTGGTTTGTAGCTCCGAGGGCAATGGAGAAATCAAAATTAAGAACCTAGAGAACATTCCCTTTCAATCAGGAGACGGACAAAAGCAAACTGGTTGCCGGATCGGGTTGACAGGATGGCTTGGGTTGGGTGGTGATTGAGATTTGTTGCCTCATCAGTGTTTTGAATGCGTGAAAAAATGTAGCTTTAGCTCATGTTTGTTTGTGTATGTCTGAATCTGATTTGTTTTGAAGTCATCTTATGTTGTGAGAAATGTGATCAAAGTTGATGCAAGTTGGTTGTTCGGGAAGTGTTTACTGTGTTCTGTGCCGTTGTTGAATTCAAAACTTGGATAATTTGCTTCACCTGCAGGTGATCACTGATTTTTACTGGCTTGGGAATACCTATAATTGAAGAACGTGGAACTGCATGAGGGCCAAAGAAAGGACCAATTCAATCGGTACAATAGTATGTCTAACTTGTGTCAAAGATAACATTGTGTTGGTTGAATGGGTTCTGAGTTATGCCCACTAGTCCCCTCAGGCTACCAGAGGTCCAGAAGTGGATTAATTTAAACCTAATTCATAAAGTTAGCATTGGATTGGGTCCTTTGTAGTATCCCTAATTTCAACTTTTTGATTAGATTATAACTTTAATTACCACTATATTTTTATAAATTAAAATTAATTAATTAATTTTTAGTTAATAATGTTCTTAATTAAAATTTAAAATTTTCTATTAATAAATAAAATTTTTATCATATGTTAAATTTTATTTTATTTTTAACTAATTTTAAGACAATATAATACAATCATATTTTTAAAATTTTAAAATCCTAATTATCTTGGTTTAAATTTTGGCTAGATTGGATCAATAATATGTTAGTTTGAACCGATACATTATCATCTTCACTTCTAAGTTGACCTAAACGACGGCTACACCCGTTCTCGACGCCTACGAGGGCGATCGTGCAGGGAAGCGGCATTGCAGACTTAAACGACGGCTACACCCGTTCTCGACGCCTACCAGGTCGATCGTGCGGGGAAGCGGCATTGCTAAAAAATGCTGGTTGATCACGCCAGTAGTCATATGCTTGCCTCATATTTCAGTTCCAAGAATCAGATCATTTCGTCGTCCTCCGGAGCTCGTAATTTCTCTTTTTGTTAATTGGACTTCTATGATGTTGTGTGGATAAGTACTTGCAACTCTTCTATGATGTTGTATGGATAAGTACTCGCAACTCTTCGTGGCACGTGTTTTCGGTGACTATACTGTCGGTCATTGGATGCTTGAGGCGCTGGTGGAATACCTCATAGATTCGGATATCAGCATTATTTACAAATGAAAAGTGTAGGAATTGTGATCGGTGTCCCTCCCCTAACTAGGCTATGAAACTTGACATGTGTTCGTTCGCGCTCTGCTCAATTCACAGGAACACCAACACCAATTATATCTTCCACAAATCAAATCACATTCACAGAAGAGCATTGGATGGACTCTATGTATTTGCCTGTCAATTTGCTTCACCTAATCTGTCCTTCGTGTTCTTGTCTCAGAACTCCACGCGTTTCTGCTGCAACCCCATTTTCAGCTTTGGCTTTCATGGGTGGTTGTTTCAGACTCAGTTCTTAATGTTAAGTTTGGCACGTCTAAAAATTAAATTGTGTATGATATTGAGTAGATTCTATGAACTATAGGTGAGTGAGTATCATCTGCCCCAATAATGGCAACCACTCGACCAACATGCAAAGACTTACCTTTCTTATTGAACGTGAACTTACTGAGGGTATGGTTTGTCTACTATTGTACTGACTCGACACGTCAAGTAAGAACCTTTTTCTTTTTGTAGTCTTCTCAGGAGCTAATGGGTACAAGTACAGATATTCATGAATTATTGGTGCACTTGATCTTATTTGCACATATCAGATTTCCAGTTTCAATTTTAATGTTTTGTATCATATTTTATTAAATTTTATCTACACATTTATGTGAGTTCAAGTATAAATATTTAAGAATTATTAGTGCAATTGATCTTATTTGCACGGATTAGATTTTTTGTTTCAATTATTACGTTGTTATCATATTTCATTAAATCTTATCCACACATTTATCACAGTGAAAATACACATCAAATTTTTTGTTCCAATTACTCTGTTCCTATCATGTTCTATTAAATCTTATCCACACATTTATGTGGATCATGTTTTATTAAATCTTATCCACACATTTATATCAAATTCTTTGTTCCAGTTACTCTGTTCCTATCATGTTCTATTAAATCTTATCAACACATTTACATAAATGTGTGGATAAGATTTAATAGAACATGGTATTAACAGAGTAACTGGAACAAAAAATTTAATTTGTATTTTTACTGTGTTTCAAATCTGTGCTATTTAATTTGTTCAAAACCTTATATAAATATAATAAAATAAATAATTGATATTAAATAATCATTTAAATCAAATTTATTGAATAGTTTATTTGTAACATATATGAATACAAATTATTAAAATTTTTAACTCAATTAAATTAAATACAAAACTTCGTAACTCAATAAGACTTCATCTGGATGTTAATGATAATAACATCATATAAGATTACTCCTACATGTTTTTCATTACTATGTAGAAAAGAAAAGAGAATTCCAAATATAAGCAGATTAATTTATAATTACAACTTTTTGTGCATTAATTAAAGAAATTAATTTCATTTTCAAATAATATGGGCATGGAAGCGTCAATGTCACGTGAGAGTAATTGGACATGATAACGTCTTATTCCTCGTTGGTCTAAACCCTAAATTTTCTAGTTTACTTTACTCTCTCATTTATTTTAATTTTAATTTTTTTGGGTACAAATTCACTTATTTAATTCCACAACACATGCATTGCTAAAGAAAGGATCACGTGCCACGTGGGATACCTAATTAACAATTACATTTAATTTAATATATTTATTTTACCTCCTTAACCGGTACCAAGTTAAGTTTGTACACATAGTGACGTTTAGAGTCTTTAGACATAGCCTCACCTTGAGAATATAAAAGGTGAAAAGAAGAAAAACAAAAGTTATATAAGTTCCCTCTGAGTTTGCACCCAATTAATGAGGTTTTGGCCCATCAAATTGTTTTTGTTTTTGCACATTTACCGTAGTGATTGACTGTTCTACTTGAGCATTTCGAGGTAAAAAGTAAGAGTTTGTACACTTAAAAAGTGAAATCGTCTATTTCAAATGTGTCCACATTTCGACTTGACCTAATAATAAGAGGGTGAATTAGAGTTTGATCTTATATTTAATTTTTTAAAAAAATAAGTGTGTACAAAAGTTATCACATTGGATCAACTTTCATACTGTAATTATCGAGACTCAAACTTAAAACTTTACACTTAACTTACTTTCTAAATACCAATTGAGCTAGTGGGTAAGAATCCTAATTTTAAAATTAGAGGTATGTTTATATTAGAAAGATAAGTAGAATTAAGGGGTTCAGAATAACATAAAACGGCATGTATTGAGAAGAAGGGTCCAATCCGGACTGAAGACATTACAGCAATGAGTAGCATTAAATGAGACACCTTGATACTGACTCGCTATCACGAACTGACAACGTATAATCATTAATCATACACATCCATTCCTGCCCATTAAACTTTCTGTTGCCTAGGGATTGCAGAACAAAAAATCATTTTGCAGAATAGTAATAAACCCAAAAATCCAATTGAGAAAAACACCAGGAAAAGGAAAAGGCAGTCTTATGCCTTCCTAAAGTAAAGCCAAGAGCTTCAATTTATCAGAAAAGAACGTACCCCACCAGAAAATAAAGGATAAGATCAAAACAGATGGGAGTTTCAGTGACTGTATTGGAGCCAACCTATCCATAAAAGTCTCATGTCCAAACAGTTTTAATCCCTAAAACGAAAGAAGTTGATCTGTGAAAGTGTGAGTTTCAAAGCAAAGCAACCCTTTTCTTCATCAGCTGTGAATTTAGACATTTTCCCAGTTAAAGGGTCGGTGTGAGTTATCTTAGTGTCAGACTGTTAGTGTCTTCTTCTTCTTCTTCGTGTTACCCAAAGTGGTTGACTTTTTTACTGCAGGTACCAACTTACAGTTGCCAGTTACAGTTGCAAATCCCAAAACTAAAGAAGCTTTAAGTTTAGGAAAAGTTTCACCATTGTTTGCTTGTTTGCTACTATAAAGAATAAAGAAAATATTTTGGATACCAAAGAAAGGGCAACGTTAAGATAATCGTCTCTCTCTTTTGTCTCTCTACAGTTCAAACTACTTCTACTCATTCACTTCATTCCTGGATCCCATGTTCATTACCTTCCTCAATCAAATCCTTTCCTTAACAAAGATCAGGGTTTGAGTTGTGTTCTGTTTCTTGACGATGGTTAGTGGTTGGAGAAGAGCGTTTTGCACGACCATTCCTAAAGAGAAAGACGCCACATTCTTCGGTGAAAAGCCTCCACAACAACAATCCAACACCAAGAAGACCAAAACAGCAAACACAGACAGTCCTCGAATCAGCTCCAAGTTTGGATTTTTTTCCAACCCATCAACGCCTCGCTTACAATCGCAACCCGTGTCAAGCCCAAGATTCCGTTGTCGGACCTCCGCCTCCTTGCCAAACAATAGCCCTAAACTCCAATGCAAAACCACCCCCACCAACACCAGCAATAGCCCCAGGTTGTTTAATTTCTCAAACCCGTCATCGCCTTCGAGCTTCCCATTCTTCAAAGCAGCCGCTCTTCGCCTCTCCAAATTAACTACTCGATGCGGCGTTTGCTCGCAGAGCGTCAGAAGCGGCCAAGGAACTGCCATTTTCACGGCGGAATGCAGCCATTCGTTTCATATCCATTGCGTCGCTGCCCATTTCAAGAACTTAACCTGCCCAGTTTGCAGCGCCACGTGGAAAGAGCTGCCATTGTTCTCCGGGAACGAAGAGAACAAGCTCAAGGTGAAGGATGTTAGTGTTATGGCTAAGAGCTTAAGAGTGTATAACGACGACGAGCCTTTAATCTCACCTTCTGTCTTTAATACCATACCTGAATTAGAAGAGCAAGAAAACGACGTGGAAGAAGGGGAAGACGACGAGCTTCGTTTCAAAGGCTTCTTTGTGAACCCTATTCCAACTCCAAGGAAAGTCACTGCAAGTCCAGTCTCGATCAATCCTCCCATTGAAGTCTCTCTGTCGCCGGAATCTGCCATCCTGGCGGTCGGGAGGAGCCACCAGACTCACACGGTGGTTCTCAAAGTCAGAGCGCCACCGGCATTCCGCCGAGCTCCGATCGATTTGGTCACGGTGCTTGATGTTAGCGAAGCTATGTGCGGTCTTAAGTCTCAGACGATGAAACGCCTCATGAGATCGGTGATTTCCATCTTAAGCTCCAAGGATCGTTTGTCGATCGTCGTGTTCTCAGCGAGCTCCAAACGGCTGTTGCCGTTACGGAGGATGACAGCCAGTGGAAGGAGAGCGGCCCGTAGAATCGTAGAGGCGGTTGGCATTAACGGCCAAGGCATGAGCGTGAGCGACGCGCTAAAAAAGGCGGCGAAAGTGATTGAAGATCGCCGAGAGAAGCATCCAGTTTCTACAATCATGGTCTTCTCCACTAATCAGAACCGTTCGTCTGTGTCCGTGTCATCACAGCGCTACTCCCCCTTGGAAATCCCCACGCACACGATAACCATTGGCGGAATTCACGCGCCATCTGAAGATGCTTTAATCAGACGCATACGTGGATTGGTAAGCGTAGTGGTTCAGGATCTCAAGCTCCAACTCGGGTTTGCACGTACCGGTCCAACAGCAGCTGATATCCCAGCGGTTTATTCCTCAACCGGTCGACCCTGCGTGTTCGACCGCGATTCGGTACGGGTTGGTGATCTCCACGCCGAGGAAGAGAGAGAACTACTCGTGGAACTGAAAGTTGCGGCTTCGGCTAGTGGGTCCCAACAGGTCTTGTCCGTACGGTCGTCGTTCAAAGACCCATCATCCCAGGAACCAATCTTGTGCAAAGAGCTGGCCTTATTGGTGCCTCGTGCGCAAGCTGTCCGATCGTCCGTGCCCAACATCCGGCGGTTGAGGAGCCTACACGTCAGCACACGAGCCATAGCCGGAACTCGACGATTATTGGATCACGGTGATTTATCGGGAGCTTCTCGTTTGTTATCATCGGCTCGGGCTTTGTTGATGCAGAGCGGCGATGGCTCGGACGGGGAGTATCTGCGCGGCTTGGAGGCGGAGCTAGCGGAGGTGCAGCGACGGCGGCAGCAGAGTCAACGGCGCAGAACTGTTCAACAGGTGGAGGAAAAGGTGGAGCCGCTTACTCCGACGTCTGCGTGGCGAGCCGCCGAGAGGTTGGCTAAAGTGGCAATAATGAAGAAGCATATGAACAGGGTCAGCGACTTACACGGCTTTGAGAACGCCAGATTTTGAGTTTATTTTTCTATTTTTGTCTTCTTTGTAATTTTGGGAAATACAGAGATAATATATAATATGAAAAAGTTTTATAGAATATATTTGATTACGAGAAAAATTAGAAAGAAAATATCAAGGAATGATTGAGTGGAGCCAGGTGCATAATAGCGACAAGCAGTAGCGGACGGCAAGGCCCTTTCCAAATAAAAAACTCAGATAGTGATATGATAGGAACCCCACACCACATCTGATTAAGCCAGTCAAGATTTTTCCTGCGGTCTAGTAGTAGGTGAATATTTGGTGGTGAGAAGGACAAATTGAATGCTTAGTTTAGGTTAAAATCAAAATGCTCACAAGTAACAATCCCTCTCTTGTCACTATTTGTTGAAATGGTATAATTTTGGTGAGTCTTAATTATACGAGTTTGAGCTCGGGTTTGAGTTCGAGTCTTTGAAATCAGACCCGGAATAATATAGTTCAAGTTTAGTGCGAGAGTTTTTTAAATATTTTTTTTAATTTATACAATTGATTGGGTCAGGTATTGAAGCATGAAGAAAAAAAATATGAAAGCAAGTGTTAACTTTAGTTCTTTTTGTTAGTAATGTAGACATGATTATGATTGAAACATGTTCTCTTGTTGGGTCTCTAGTGTGTAGCGCACTAGTGAGTGCCAAATCCAATATTGGTAAAGACATAGAATTATGCTAAACAAAGAGAGAGAGAGTGGCGAGTCCCACTTGTTAAAATCCACTAGCCTAAAGAAACCCACACCATAAATCAGTTTACAGGATGCACTTAAGTTATTGTCTAACCTATATATCTTGTTTTTAATGTGTTTCTTGATTTAAAAAGATCTTCATCTGCTAATATTTTTAATTTTGATTTTCCTTGAATTAGAGAGCTCTCGTATAGAAATATTATCCTTGGTACTACGTGGTTCCTGACGAGGCTCAAACCCGCAACTTCTACCGTGACTTTTCTATCTGCTTAAAAACATATTAAACTTATAGATGATAGTTTATTTAAATTTAAATTATAAAGTAATTAACTAAAAACACATGATTAGTGCTCACACCTAAAAAAAAGACTTGGAAATTGGAATAGGACTTTTCATTTGATCCACTTCTAGAGATGAATTGTTGCATTGTGGGTGGACATTATTAGGATATGTCTTATTATTTAATTTTGATATTTTTGATTATTGGATATTCAAGATAATGATTAAAAATATAAATCAAAAAGATTGATTTGAATTGAATTCTTGGATAGCGTTATTGCACAAATAAAAATCCATTTTGAATAAAGATTAGAGTGAATTACGTTTCTTTTTAAAATATGAATAATACAAGATGACATATGAGTGATCTGATATGAAGGTTTCTATGTCTTGAATTTTTCACTGCTGCGTGACCTAGTTCTTACTAAAACACCTGAGTTATCAGGTGATTCTTTTCTTGGTAGATGTTGGCGTGAATTTCTCAAAGTTTTGGTGAGGTTTTGTTGGTGAGTGTTGATAGTGAATGGAATAAGAAAAGTGCGTTGTTTTGGATGTGAGTATTTTACTGCAATGAAGGTGGGTTGTACGTGATATTACCAAGTGTGAAGAAAATTGAAGATAGCCTAAGGTGTGTTAATACTTGTGTGACCTACATTTTGCACCTAAAGCGTTATTTACTTGATGAAAATTTTGGTTGAGTGTTTAACTGATTGGCTGATCAGATTTTTGCTAAATAGATATGTGAGTCATTTGATAATCCTTCAGCTTTAGTGGTTATGGGTGAATGGATAGATCATTTGACTTTTAGTGTTTAGAATATTGGGACATAGCTTGATGTATTGTTGTGTGCATGAATCTTTGTGTTTGAAAGGCATTATTGTAGGCTGAAAGATAGTATGTATGAACTGGAGGTCTAGTGATGATACTTGCGTAATTATTTAGCTACTCTTGGTTTCGTGATTATGCAGGAAATTAATCCTTATCTTTTTGTCAATTATTTTCTTAAGTGTTGAGTTGGTTGTTCACATTTATTCGTTGTTCTTATTTTAAAAGATTGTTGAGAAAAATTCTCCGTAGAAGTTAATTTGAGTCGGTCATATTATTAGATATAAAATTCTTTTATAGATAGTAAGGATAAAAGAAAATATCAAGAGTTGAGTAATGTAGGCTCAGTAAAATTTTGTATAAAACTATTATTGATGATAAAAGAATTAAGATAAATAAGGGTCCCGCAGATGTAGATAAGATATGTCGAATTACATTAACAAACGTTAGCGTTAATTTATATTTATATATTTAATTTTTTAATTTTTAATTGTGCCAAAAAAAAAGATTATAGCAAAAGCAAAATCTGAAAGTGTACGAAATTATTACATCCCTTCGAATTCTTTTAGAGCTCATAATGTCTAGTCCTAGATCCTACGTACAAAAAGGA
>JANZLD010000237.1:5824872-5841987 GCA_026413575.1 Erythroxylum carthagenense
ATATTATGTTATTTTAACATAATAAATAATTTAAAAATTAATATTTATTTGAAATATATTTTAATTATTAAATCAAATTTTATTTGAATATTTATATATTTCAAATTTAATTATATTTATTAATAATTATTATAATTTAACTACATATAATTTAATTATAAAAATTAAATTAAATTATTCATAATTTTATTAAAATTCAAATAATTAAATAATATATTAAATGATAATAAATCAAATTATGAAAAAAAACTGGAGACAAAAATAACTTTTTATAGTTTTCATAATTTTTGAAAACTAGAAAACACTAAAATTAAAAACTAAAACTAAAAATTCAAATAAATAAGTTTAAAAACAAAAGCATAAAACTAAAAAAAAAAAGAGAAACAAACACACATTTAATGTACTAATTTTTTAAGGGTATTAAAATAAAGTCAATTATAAAAAATTTAAACTTTATTCAAGTTTGTAATATTAACTTGAATTTTAATAAGTGACATGTAAATAATAATTTGATAAATTAAAAAATCAAAAACCGTAAACAAATTACACACTCTTTTATGTATTTTACTTTATAATTATTTTAAATTTATTAAATAATAAAATTTATACATAACACAAGCACAATATATAACAATCACGTGACAAAAATAGAATTCTAACGTAACTCATCACATTTTTACTAACTAAAATTTACTGTCATATTATTTTTGTTAAAAATTAAAATTTTAAACATTTTAATGTTACTTTTAAAATTTTGATTTAACATTACAAAATTAAGTAAAATTTGATATTGTTTATAATATAATTATTAGATTAGTTTCTAACGGATGGTCTAAACTATGAATAAGTCTAATATTATGGCATGAAATTAAAATGTTCTTATAAATCATCTCCTTGTGAATCAGGGTTTTGACATTCGGACTGGACCGATTGGATCGACCGATTTAACTGGTGATCGATCCGATATCTAGTCTGGGTGACTCAAAAAAATCAATTCTTAATTGAACCAGTGTGAATCGGTTAAATTAGGATTGGTTGAATCGGTTAGTCACTGATTCAATAATTTTTTTTTAATTTTTTATTTTTTTAAACACAACGAATTTTTTATATTATTTGAACTACTCAAATAAATTTTTTATTTATATTATTTGATACAAATGTTTTATTTTTTATATTATTAATATTATATATAATTTAATATAATTATCGTATAATTATGATATAACACGAATCGATCTACCTCGTGATCAATTAAGTTTCCAATTTGACGTCCGATATAAGTTTCAAAACCTTGCCGTGAATGCGTCAAGAGTCAAGACAACGCGTTTTGAGTGTGACCCAACGAGATGTGTACAAGGCAGGAGACGATGACGATGGCTTTTTCCCGGGGATGATCAGTGATATATCGGGGAAATCAACCAAACCATAACACTTCACATCAACACATGGTTCACTACTCTTTCTTTGTTCTACTTTCTGCACGCATTCTGTGAATTACGTGGTACTAAAGGAGCTACGTTGGAATGCACAATGAAGCTTTATGCGTGTGGCCTAGGGCTTACGTTATCTTTCTTGTGTTTTTAATATTTTAAAAATAAAAAATTAAATTGATAAAAAAGTTATTAAAAATTTTAATAAAATTAAATAATTTAAAATATAATTAAAGAAAAATATATTAAAAAATAGACTGTTAAATAAAAATTAACTAATCAACCAATTATTTGACTAACTNNNNACTAACTGAATAATTAGTAAATATTTTTTAAATAATAAATATTATTAAAATAAAATAAATTAAAAATTAAAAATAAAACTAAAAAATTGACCGAATTAGAATAGATACAAGTTGAAAATTCAAAGTAGTTTTAAGTTGAAACAAATTATTTTCAAACTTAGGTTTAACATTTTGACTGGACCTAAGATGATCAAAAATTATTATTTTTAGGTTACAAATCTATATTTTATATTATTATTCGATCTTAAATAATTAAAAGTTATTAAATGTATAATATTTTTATTAAATAAAAGTTCAAAACTTTTAAATTCGTTCTCAAATTACTAGTTACTGGCAAATATTAACGAAAAACTTAACGTTAGACTATTTTTGTAAAAATTTGAAAGTTAAAATATTTTAACAATACTTTTTAAATTTTGAAATAATATTTAAATTTTAAGAAAATTTTGAACTTTTTTATAATTAACCTAAAATCTTAAATTTATAAATACATTTATAGTTTATATTTTGGACATTCTTAAGCTCAATTTAAATTCTAATTGATCTTTATGTTCTTTTAAACTATAACAATAATATATTTTTCAAGAACTCTCCACTTATTTATCCTATAACATAAGCTTTATCAAATATATATAATAACTATCAAGAATTTATCCTCCAACACCTCAAAATTGACTGCTCTCTCTTGAAGCTCATCCAACAACTTTTAATTTCCTGTAACAACAACGTCAATCTTATTGTGGATAATGACGTGGATACAAAGTGGCATCCTTTTTTTTTTTTTTTTAAATCCCCCCCCCCGACATATATAAACTCAGGAATAGCTATGGAGTCTATCTTGTCCTCCTGAGTCCTGATTAAAAGAACATGTAGTTCAAAACTTTCCTTCTTTAGACTTCCTTACCACCAACTTCCACTTTAAATGGATACGGTTCCAAGAATCTTATTCGCTATCTTGAACACGCAAATCATCCAATCGAAGTGATTTTTCTTGCAGCAAAACACGGAAGTTGTAAGCATCTTCTTCTTTGCCTGTAAAGAAATATGGTTAACGTTTTGGTCCGAGATAAGTCGTGATTTGAACAACAATCTTGAGAGGTGAATTGGAGCAAATGGTCCCCTCCTCTACAACTGTTTCGGTTCAATGGGCGTAATAGTCGGCCATGGCTGTCGATTCATTGTATTCATTCATGGAATATTAAAAAAAATAAAATAAATAAGGAATAACGGGCCACTTGGGCAACCCGAACTTGACCGTGACGTGAGAGTTGTTATTTTGATTTAATTTTCAATGTTTTGCCATCGTACGGTCGTTTAAACCTCGGATGGTTTCAAGGGAAGTGAATGACGTGGCGTTTGATTTGGCGGCAGTGAGTAGGAATTGATGTCCGAACGATAACCGGCTGACGCGGACGTGAATATGCGAAAGCTTGAAAAGATTAACTTGGTGGAAGAGTTATGGTCTTTGCTCCTTTATTTCCTTTTAGAACCCGGTTCCCCTATTCCCTACTCTAGAGTCTAGATCCAATATTCCAAACACAAGATCATCTTGGTGTATCCTTTGATCCGGTGCAATCCCTCCCAGTCATTTAATTTTGGTGAGCTTTATTTATTAGAAATTACAAATTTTTGTTAAAAAAATATATTTTTAAGTATTAGTTTAATATTTAACTTTTAAATTTTTTAAATTTAGTTATCAATATTTTAAACAGCACAATGCTGGAGTCAATTTGGTCGAATAATTTATAATTATCTCAATAATTATATAATCTGGCGGCCATTGAAAATGTATACCTATCAGGTGAAGTAGACTAGCCAGCTAGCAACAGCATAGAATGGACGGTCCATAATTAGTCACACCTGAGCATTCATAAATACCCTTATGTGGCGACACGAAGCGGATAAAATTTCCCAACAACCGATACGCGAAGCTTACCCAAGACGATCGGGTAACTTCCACAATTTACCACCGTAAATAAACGCAAATTGGCGGTAAAAAAGAGAGAGTCTCTCAGGTGCTGGCGAGACCACGTGAAAGAGGCTGTCGCTCCCAATCAGAGAGGAGAAGTGGATAAGTGCATGAGATATAAATAGAATGCTGCGAGGTAATTGTTGTAAGTGAAGCTTAGGAGAATTTTGCCCTTTTTGCAACTTGACTTGACCATCCTAACTCAACCCAACCCAAAGACGCGATAAAATCTGACCATGGTTAGCGTGAATGTGGTTAAACTGTGGTTAAGAAGATGGCCAACCCTTTATAAGGAGCTCGTTGGATGCTAAGTTTTCGCATCATTTTACTTTTCCTCTCTTTCGAAAACTACAGTTGGGGTTCCCATTTTCATGGTCCGATCCTCAAGTTTCTCTCTTTAATCTCTTTCACTTTCGGTGTTTTCCAGTTTCGGGTTTCGTTATTCTGGTTCGTTCTCCCTCTATCTTGCTCTCTAAAGCAACTGAGTAAAATGAATGAATGACTCGAATTGATGCTGGGTTTTACCTGGTTTTCCTTCTGCATGGCAATCTTGATGGGGTTGTCTGTTTAATACCCAGAACTCGAATGGAGTAATATAGAACATGAACGACATTGAACATTTGTTATGAACCGAAATACGAGATTTTTGATGTCTAACACGTGTTATGGACGCTAACTATGTATGTGTTTTTCTTTTTTGTTTGTGGTGATCGTGCAGAGAGATGGCGGACAACGGCAACGGTGAGGCGGTGGTGTTTGCCAACGGGAAGGGAGGGAAGAAAGTTCTGGCTAAGATCACGACGAGCGAAAACAGGCACGAGTGTCCAGAAACGACTCAGGCGACTGTGAAGGCACAGACCATTGACGAGCTTCACTCTCTTCAGAAGAAGAAGTCGGCGCCGACTACCCCTATCAAAGGGATTCAAGGAGGGTTTGCCTCTATCAGCGATGCAGAACGTGAGAAACTACAGCTCCAATCTATCAGGTAATTTCTCTTCTCTTCACCTGTCCCTAAATTTCTGTAACGAACAAACTTAAAGAGGAGGCAGAAACCATGAGAAGTGAGAAAGTGAAGGGAGGTGGAGCCGTACAGGTTGGACTAGGATCGGTCGTGCATTTAAAGAAACTATTTTTTCATCATCTGTGGACCCCCAACGTCAGATGATGTAATTAAATTGTAATTCACTGTTCTGACCATATTATTTTTTTCAAAATTGAAACAGTGCATCTTTGGCTTCACTGACCCGAGAGACGGGGCCGAAGGTGGTCAGAGGAGATCCAGCGAACAAGAAGGCGGAAGCCACCCCGAAAATTCACCATCACCACCACGTTGATGCACCCACCATCAGCGTCAGTGACAGCTCCTTGAAGTTCACTCATGTTCTTTATAACCTCTCTCCTGCAGGTACCACGTCAGACAATTCTAATTTCTAAGATTGTCCTGTTCATGAAAATAAAAAAGAGTACTTTTAAGTCTAATCCTATTAACTTTTGTTTGACACGCGCTTTCCTTAGTGATTGGTGTTTGTAATTAGTGGGTACTTGGCTAATTACTTGGATGGATTTTGGTGCAGAGCTTTATGAGCAAGCTATTAAGTACGAGAAAGGGTCGTTTATTACATCGACTGGTGCACTGGCGACCCTGTCCGGTGCTAAGACTGGTCGGTCTCCAAGAGACAAGCGTGTTGTTAAAGACGATACTACTAAGGATGAGCTTTGGTGGGGCAAGTGAGTGACATGCTAATCTGCAGTTTTTGTTCTTTTTCCCTGTTAGTTTGTTGTCATCTTAATCAATTACCCTTCATTTCTCTGGAACAAATTGCAGAGGTTCACCTAACATTGAAATGGATGAGCATACTTTCCTGGTTAATAGAGAACGAGCTGTTGACTACTTGAATTCCTTGGACAAGGTACTCCTTTATTTTTCTAGTAAAAGTTAATCTCTAAACACATATATACAAGAAATCACTTCAAAGTTTTAATCTATAATATAGTTTTGTTTGTCAAGATTTGATCCCTGAAAAAAATTTCCCCTGCTAATTTTTTATGATTATCCGTTTGAGGCCATGTGGGGTTTTAGGCCCCGACCCCCCTTTTTCCAGGTTGAGATTGTCAAAAGATCTCAAAAATATATTATGAAAAAAGCTATTTACGTGCTATATTGGGATGTGTTTGATTTTGGAGGATTGTGATGGCCCATGGGATGGTATCCATCTTGTCCTTTTCTCCCAGTTTGGCCATATCATTTCTAATCCTTTTGGAGTAGCAACTTTGTCGTTTCATGAATTATTCATTTGTCCGCGTTTTATGACCATTAGTCATGATTGATATGTATATTCTAGCAACCACTAGGCCACCGCTTGACTTGCATGTGCACTGTGTTTATGCTATATGTGGATAGAGTGCATGGATCTTAATAAATGCCGGGGGTCGAGAGCCTTAGCAGGTGATATTTCAGTTTCATCAATAACCACTTGCACCGAATTGGCCGTGCCAGAACTAGGCCACCTTATACTGAAAAGGAAGCTATGAAAGAAGCCAAGTGGCTGAGATATGATCTAATGACATGATATGATATATGTAGTTTCTAAAAGAGTAACATGATTCTGAAATACATGTTGTAAAGCGCTTAACTTATGGTCATTCATATAAATTTCAGGTCTTTGTAAACGACCAATTCTTGAACTGGGATCCTGAGAACAGAATCAAAGTCCGGATTGTCTCTGCCAGGGCATACCATTCACTGTTTATGCACAACATGTAAGTAAAACATTCAATCACTAACTTTTAACAGCAGTAAGTACTTGTGGCCTAGACCTCTGCCAGATAAGTCTCCTTTGTCGTTGATGAACTCTTGATTATGCTAATCCTATGTTGAATATTATCCCCCCTTAATCGGAGGAACCTCATAACGAAAATGTAAAGGTGTATGATCTAAGTGTGTACAATTGGATAATTGGGTGGGTGGCAGGTGTATCCGACCCACTCTTGAAGAGCTGGAGAATTTCGATACTCCGGACTTCACTATATACAATGCTGGCATGTTCCCTTGTAATCGTTTTACTCACTACATGACGTCCTCTACTAGCATAGATTTGAATCTTGCTAGAAGAGAAATGGTCATCCTCGGCACGCAGTACGCCGGGGAAATGAAGAAGGGTCTGTTCAGTGTTATGCATTATCTCATGCCTAAGCGTCAAATCCTCTCCTTGCATTCTGGATGCAATATGGGAAAAGATGGAGATGTTGCCCTCTTCTTTGGATTGTCAGGTATAGTATCACCATGTCATGAACGAGATGTGGTGCCAAGTCCCAGCCAAAAAAGAATATGTGCCTTCTTACCCTATCCTCGCAGTTAACCTTGTGGCATGTTTTGATGTGGCCAATATGCTTGCTTGTTGTTTCAGTTGTTTTCCTTGTTATTGAGGAGTCTATTTCAAAATTTTTCTTGGTAGGTACTGGGAAGACAACCCTGTCTACTGATCCCAATAGATACCTTATTGGAGACGATGAACACTGTTGGACTGGGACTGGAGTGTCAAATATCGAAGGGGGGTGCTATGCTAAGTGCATTGACCTCTCTCGGGAAAAAGAGCCTGATATTTGGAATGCTATTAAGTTTGGAGCCGGTATTGTTCAAACCTTAATCTCTGAATGTTTAACAGAACCTCTTTTCAATACAGTAGGAACTGAGAGGGAATGCTGCTTAACGGTTTGCTGTATTCGTGTGCCTGAACTGACACATGAACAATTTGGTTTGGCAGTGCTGGAAAACGTGGTGTTTGATGAGCACACTCGAGAGGTGGACTATCTCGACAAATCGGTCACAGGTGAATCGGAAACGGAATGAGATGAAATTGCAATTTGTATTTGTGTGACCTTCACGTTTGGATTTGAGGGCACCATTAATTGGTTTATTGTCCTGCTGTTGCAGAGAACACTCGTGCATCCTACCCAATTGAGTACATTCCTAATGCGAAGATACCTTGCGTTGGTCCGCACCCAAGGAACGTTATCCTTTTGGCATGCGACGCATTTGGTGTGCTTCCGCCTGTGAGCAAGCTAAGCTTGGCACAGACTATGTACCATTTTATAAGCGGCTACACTGCTCTGGTAAAAATGACTGCTTATATATATTCAGCATTCTAAGATACATGGCTCACCGCAAAAAACTTGAAATTGATGATCTTTAATGATTTTGAAGGTGGCTGGAACAGAAGAGGGTGTGAAGGAGCCAAGAGCAACATTCTCAGCTTGCTTTGGTGCAGCATTCATAATGATGCACCCTACCAAGTATGCAGCTATGCTCGCTGAGAAAATGCAGAAGCATGGTGCAACAGGGTGGCTAGTCAATACTGGCTGGTCAGGTGGAAGGTATGTGTATCCACAATCACCATATGATCATCAAGTTTAATTGGAATGCATTGAACATTTTCTTAAAAACAAAACGTAATTTTCCTGTTACAGCTATGGATCAGGAAGCCGGATTAAGTTACCTTACACGAGGAAAATCATTGATGCTATACACTCCGGTAGCCTCCTGAATGCAGAATACAAGAAAACCGAAGTGTTTGGTCTTGAAATTCCCACTCACGTTGAGGGAGTACCTTCTGAAATCCTGGATCCTGTGAACACTGTCAGTAATCTATTCCTTGATGTCTAAATCCTCCGTCTGTCTTATCTTCAATAAATTTCTGATGTAAGATGAATTGCTTTTTTTGGTGGCAGTGGTTGGACAAGAAGGCTTACAAAGGCACACTACTGAAGCTAGCTGCTCTGTTCAACAATAATTTTGAAACTTTTACTGACCACAAGATTGGAGAGGACAACAAGCTGACAGAGGAGATCCTGAAAGCTGGGCCAATCTGCTAAGTCTCATTTCCTAGAGAAATGGAAGACATTATCCTGGAGTTGTAATGGGGGGTTAATGAAATAACAACTGATTTGAAAAAAAACAAAAAAGAAAGAAAGCATAGACTGTAGTCATCATCTATTGTAAAATTGTTCGTTTTCAGCTTCATCCACAATGCTACTTGCAGAAGGCTTTTCTTTTGTTTACTTGTGTCTGCAGAAAAAGTGATAAAATTTGATAAATTAATCGCGAAGGGTTTGCAATAATTTGTTATGTAAAAGGATGTTTAACATTTGAACTAACAAAGTAAGAATAGTAATGAAACAGTTCAGTCTCTCAATGATTGGTAACTTCCATCTACCTTATCTTAAGATCGCATGTTTTGGCCCATATTGGTGTCAATGTTATGTTCATGTAAGAAAAAATAATAATAATTCTGAAAATTCGGGCAAAACTGATACAAGGGTCACGTGAAAACTGATTCTATTGTTGGATCAGTCCTTTGATGTTCTCTCTCTGTCTCTTTGACGACGGAAGACTGGAGTTACTAGAGCGTTAATGGCGACTCTGATAACCGCTGCGATCTGTTTACCGCCCCCGATCGGAATGATGTCCATGGTTGGCCGCAATCCACCTAAAGCTCGAACCTTTCGTTGTTCGGGGTAAATTTGCTGCCTCAATCTTTCTCAAGCTTTGCTTTTCTCTTTCCCTTCACCAGTTTCATCGCAAATTGGATTTTTCTGCGCTTGCAATTCAGTTTGAAAAACTTTCACTTTTAGTGGTCTATTTGTTTGCAACTTTTTACCTACTTTTCTTAGTACATTTTGGGAGAAGGAGAAAAATGGTTTGATTCGTATCTTCACATACTTATTAACTTCTTAGTTCCTTGAACTACTATTTTAATGAATTTACATTTTAGGAAAGAAGGTCATCATCAGGGAGTAGACTTGTCTCAGGTACCCCATGTGTGATGTGCCTCTGAAATTGCGTTTTGTATAGATTGTTCTCTGCTTAAAATGGCATTGGTTGGTTGTTTGCTCATAGGAAGCGTATCAGCCATCTGATTCTGAGGTTGCAGCGAAGAAGAATGACATACGGGGGCTCTTCAAAGAAGCTCAGCAGAGTGAGCCATTTTGTGATCATTAATTTGAATGCTCGTACTCCAAATTGTTTCCCTGTGTTTACGTGATCCCTTTTTGAGTGATATATGCAGACATCATGTTCTTAAACAAACAGCGTTTGCAAGCTATCGAGGAGCTTAATAAAGCAAACAGAGAGAAACAGGATTTGTTAGATAGGATAGAGAAACTGGAGGCCGAAAAGCAGTCTAGTTTTGGAAGAGGTGACTGAATCTTAACCTGAAGTTCTCTGTTCTATGGGTTATAGCATGAACCGTGCATCCAATAATGCAGCTTTTTAGTAATTTCAAACGTTGCATCATTTTACTCACTGTAAGAATTCTGTTTAGGTTCGTATATAAGTTTTTTTTTCACTGGCTAACTCTACAGCTTTGCTTCATTAACTATTGCACAATGTTGCACATCGTCACTAGAAGCACAGATATTTAAGTGATTTAGAAGCTCTCTGCTGTTGAATCTGTTTGCCATGAAATCGAGTATGAATATAAGAACATTAATACACATCCATTTAAGAGTTTAGGGAGCAATATATATCTACTCTTACAATTTTCTCTAATAATATTTTCTAGTATTGATTTGAGATTTTAGATACCTAAACCTTGAGCAATGTTCTTACGTCATTATCCTTTGGAAACCAGATAACCACTCAGTTTGCTGGCAATTACTGCATCGGATAGACTCAATGATCCTCAATGGAACTATTAACACTGCAGAGGCATCTGATCTTAGAAGTATGGTCATGAGTTGCAAATTTAATGTAGCTGATATTTTCTCTGACATATTGCCGAAAAGTGATTCTGAGGTTCTAGCAAAACTCCGCCACGTCTCAGATGGAAGAAAAAAGTACTATCATTTGTTGAACGCTACAACTCTTTCCTTAACTGATTCCCAATGCTTAAAGATAACACGTTAGGTACTTTTGCATATATAACAGAAATCATACTGATGATTATACATTTTGTCTTGATAAATTTTGAAGAGAAATGTAGGATTCTATTATATCATTACAAACCAATGCTTGCATGGGCAATAAAGGCATGCTGCTAGAATTTTTTTGATTTATCTCATTTAGCTAAAGATGAAATGCTGTTTGCAAATTGTGCAGCCTAGCCTCTGTACGAGGATTGCAAGAAACATTGTTTTACTTTCAATAGTTTGCCATCTTCTTACAAACTAGTGCATATCTTATTTTTCTTTTCCTCGCACTGTTTCTCTTGAATCTTTTCTTTTAATCATGTCAATTTCAGGAATACTTTCCATGTTATCCACATTTGTACCGAAATGGAACCATTGGTCGATGGATCCCTGGCATCATATGTGAGGGGCTTATCACATGCTTTACAGAAAAAGGGCCATTTTGTGGAGGTTATTTTACCAAAGTTAGTGGCGTAACCTATACAGTTTGATGTGCTTCTTATGACATACAGTTTCATGTTTACTTAAAACTATTATGATATTAATTATCCTATTTTCTAGAAAAGTTAGAGGTTATAGTTCATGAAGAATGCAAAACTTGTTAATGCTTCTCTCTTTTTTGTTTTTCATATGGAATGCTTTGGAGTCATTTGTCCCAAGTTATAACAATAAAAAAGAGTACAAATCTTGATAGGTGTATGGGTTGATAAACTTTAGCATATAATTATGATTTCTTATGTACCAAAAGAAAATTTTCAACTGTCTTGGGTATGATTTTATCATGAGAAATCCTTGAATTTGTGACTGAATGCATTTATTTTCTGAACAGGTATAAGTGCCTTGACCTCACTCATGTTCATGGGTTGCGAGAAATTGAAGCAGAGTCTTATTCATATTTTGATGGCCAACTGTATGGGAACAGAATATGGACAGGGTGAGCTTTGGTCTTTACATAGTACAGTAAGATTTATTGGGTTCTAGTTTTTGATTACTTCCATTTGTTCATTAATCACCGAAGAGAGAACTGTTAGACAAGTGATTGAGGTATATCATTTGTAGAGCATGTACCACTGCCCTGTTTGTATTGACTTTATTGCTGATGATCATTTTCCAGTGTTGTCCATGGCATTGGAGTTACTTTTATTCAACCTCTGCAGTACTCATCCTTCTATGATCGTGAGAGAGTATCTGGCTACGCGGACGACTTTGAGCGGTCAGTATAATTAAGTCATAATTTCTAGAAATGATTGATCTATAGTTTTGCATTTCTGAGTTGTTCTTGCACTATTGGGTAAACTCCACGGGATGGAAAGGAGCCTTGGGCTCAATGGTAACATGATTTGATCACAGCTTAGTTGGTGAGGAATGTTGAAGAAATGGCTCTATTATTCTAAGAAAAAAGAAAATCTATTCATAAGTTTATTAGACTGTTTTCCTACCTTTAATGTATAACTTCAACAAATAAAATCAAGTTGCTTGCTCATGTAGGTAGTCATCGATAAGTTTATTCTTCAATTAAATTATTTAGCTTTGTGCATCTCTTGTGAACGTGCTGGCAACTCAGCGCGTAGGTTGAGTTGATAAAGGTGACATGACTATGGACTCCTAACATTTTAACTGCTGTTTAGGTTTCATTTTTTAACTACATTCAGATGCACGGCTGAGGATGCATTTCCTTTCATTCGGTAGTCATTTATCTCAGTTTTTGGAGTCCTCATGACACTAATTTATACATGAAGGAGTAAATGAACAGGTAAGAAGCTCAAAGGATTTAGAACAGGTTGACTGAGATTCAGTTACGTGAAAATAAGATGTGAACAGGATGGCCTTCATTGTCATCTTATAATCCAATCTATTCTAGTTTTTTATTTGAGGTCCTTCTAAACTATATACCGCTTTATTTCCTCTTTTTGATAACTATTTTCGTATTGTTTCTTGCCTGTTGATGACGGTCCTTTTAGATATTTCATGTTTTAGGTTCATCTATTTCTCTCGTGCTTCACTGGATTACATAACAAAATCTGGGAAGCAGCCTGATGTGTTACACATCCACAACTGGGAGACTTCTATTGTTGGACCACTTTTCTGGGATATTTTTGTTAATCAGGTAAAACATAATGTTTCTTTTATTAGCTTTCTCTCTCTCCTCAAATGTACTAATTCAACATTAACTTCTCGCATCATAATTAGCATCTCCTCTTCATCTAAGAATGGGATGAATATGATCTAGTTGGTCCGGTTCACATGGATGGATGCTAATACTCCCCAAACAAAAGTAATATGACACATTAAAGTGATATTACTTCCAACTTTTTTAACATTTGAATTGATTTAAGTTTTCCTTGCATGCCACTCTTGTTCCAAGGAGCCATCGTACAAGTTGAAGGAAAGATTTTATTCCTTGTGTTACTTCTTTACTAGTTCAGTTAATTTGTCACTGAATGATTGGAAAAACTTACTTTACCCTTCAAAACATGGATCAGTAACCTCAATTTTCAATATAGGAAATTATTTCTATTCTCAGCAGAATTTGGAGCACTGTACTGAGATTATGTTTCTTTTATACTGGGTGAGGTAGGGGTGCTGTATTGTATATATATGGTAGTGAACAATGGAAATGTCATAGTACACACTCATATTGTACTCAAGTTTTAGAACTTTCTGTAATATCTGAACAAGTTGGTCAGAGGGAAAATTTATGATTTTGCTAAAATGATTCTCATGATACTTTGATCTTAATTTTATATACAGGGACTTGGAGTTACTAGAGTGCTATTGACATGCCATGGTTTTGATTCTCAGGTGGATGCTTTTGTTTCTTTGATTTTGGTTTCACCGTTTCTGACTAACCTAATATTGCGACCCTACTGTTCCGGCAAATTAGAGGCTTTAGCTACCTCTATGTGGACTTGATCGGGCTTTTGTTTCTTTGATTTTGGTTTCATCATCTCTGACTTAGTAACCAAATATTGCGACCTACTGTTCTGGTAAATTAGTGGCTCGAGCAACCTGATAAACTAACGCTATGTGGACTTGATCCGGCTGGACTTCACCGCGCTGATCGTTTGCAAGATAATTCAAAGACACATCTCATCAATGTTTTGAAGGTCATTTTTATGCTTCCTGCAAATGAAATGCTATCTATTTCTGCACTCTATCTTTATTAGTGATATTTTTAGTTCAAAGTCCTCTTTTTATCTAGAGATTTCGATATAGATATACTAACTCTTCTTTTGCATCATTACAATGTGAACAATGATTTAACATAATGATATTATGCTCACAACTTGAGGTAAAAAATGTTATGCAATCAGTTAGTTTGAGCACCGTGATAGGATTCAGAAACAACGTATGGAAATGTGTATACTAGTGTTGATTCTTTAGCATAATACGATGGATAAACTAGTTTTCGAGGACCAGTACCTCTAACCTAAGGCTCATATATTTGTCATTACACAATGTATTCTCTCTCTTCCTTCCTATCTCTTATTTATACTAAGAATTTGTAATTACTAACAGATTCGGTTAGTTGACAACCTAATCATTGGTTGTCAGCACTACTAACTAACTGAATATAGAACATTAATAGCCAAGACTACCCCTCTGCTCTTTTACTCCTCTGCCTTTTTTTAATTTCTCCTAACATAAACTTTAGTGACATTTGATCTGTCACATCGTTCTTCTGTGAATTGCAGGGTGGAGTAGTATACTCTAATAAAGTTATTATATTGTCTTCCATGCATTCGAAAGGCAGGATAATTCGCAGCTTAAGTCATGGATTGGAACTTACCTTATCGATGCACAAGTAAGTTTCAGACCTTGAGATTCCCTTCCTCTTTGTGCAAATTGTCAAAGGAAAAATGTTTAGCTATGCAACTTAACCGGATAACATGTTTCTTTTTTCTTTTTTTTTCTTATTCCTGCATGGATGTATTTCTGAAGCATCCGTACACAAGAACATTCTTGACTTTTATTATTTTATCTTTTAGCAAGATAAGTTATCTGATCCCCACTTCATACAGAGACAAGGTACTTGTTGCTCCTTATGGATTTGACGACTCCAGTTGGGATCCTTCAAAGGACAAATTTCTTCCACAAAATTATTCCATGGAGGACATACAAGGGAAATCTATCTGCCGAAATGCATTGCAGCAGCAGATGGGTTTAGCCAACAATTCTTCTATGATTATTGTAAGCATTACATTTGGACTTCTTGACTTGTTTATGATTCTTGTTAAGTGTAACATCCGGTGAACTGGTTGATAAATTTGTTGCCTGGCCTCGTTAGGAAATATACTGTCAATAAAATCAAACCCATCATGAAAGAAAGTATATTATTTGCATGCATCTAGGTTTGAGTTTCACGGACTTCTGTATTTTCAAGAGTTTGTATGATAAAATAGATATGGAAACAAAGGACAGTCAGTAGTCTCTATGAGCACTTTTATTTTCTATGGGAACATTTAACTTGAAAGTATAGCCATGATTGCTGTTAGGTCCAGGCAGTCAGAAGGAATCTAAAATCTGATGCTTAGAATTCTGAGAACAAACGCTTCCTCTCCTATTTGCCATCAGACTGATTAAATTGTTATACATATAATATAAGATATATTTCACAAGTGGTGTCAACTCAGAATCTGATCTTGGTCGTTTTAGGGTGTTATGCTTTTCCTTCTTTTGGTCTAAGCTCCTTGTTACCGGGTCAAATACTTAGTCCAGACAAATTTATCCCAACTGATTAATGTCCCACAGTCGAACAACATCCATTTCCATAGATATTCCATTTTGTTAATTACTAAAGTATAATAAAACTCTTAAATGTATTTTGTTTTTCTTGTTTTTCTCCATTTGATTCGTATCCTAAGGGCAAACATGTTTACCAGGTTGGAAGCATCTTATCAGAAATATCAGATAATGATCTGGATAACCTGAAAGTGATTGTTGGGAATACTATAGCGACCAGGAAGGATGTTCAGGTTCTTTGTATTGCAGAAATTGTTGGATATACTCTGAATGCTAAACAAATTTGATATTGGCTCTTTTAATGAGGATGCTTTCAAAGTACTTTGAACAATGAGTCATAAAATGTTATATTCTCATTTCAGACTGCGTAGAGTTTCTGTAGATTCAGTCCTGTAGATGCTTTTTGCTTAATTTTAAATTTGTTGGTTGTTCCCACAGTTCATCTTTATGACAAGTAAAATGGCCGCTACAAGCAGGGCACTGGAGCTTCTTGGGCAGGAAATCAAGGTATGGGATACCCTCCTTTTTCCCTCTCTCCTCTATTTTGGGTGCATTTACTAAGGTAAGGAATTCTGAAGAGAAAAGGAATAGGATGACATGAAGACATTTTTATTCGATTGCAGACATTAATTCAAAATTGATCAGCATCATATGTAATCAGCATGAAATGGGTAAAGTATTTATAGGAACTGATACGCTAGAAAACTATCTTTGAATAGTTTCCATTGTTTCAACCTAAATGAACAACTGTATCTACAATTTTCAGGTTCTTGAAATTCAGAGTTCAACAATAAGACCCAAACAACCTGTCTTCTAAACTTAAATAGAAGAGATTAAATAAAATCCATGCTTATTATACCCTCTTCATTTTTTACGAATCCCTTTGTCTTGTTTATGTTGCCTACGTCAACAGGATGAAACAGTGAGATTAGTCAACAAATATGATGAAGTCCTCTCACATCTGATCATGGCAGGATCAGATATCATATTGTGCCATTCTTTTCATGATCCTGTGCTCCAAGTGCCCGTAAGTATCATTTTCTTATAAGCCAAATCTTTAGCTCACATACTTGGAATTTCTTATGTTTGATATCTTGCAATTTGTTTTCTTTTGCTTATATGAATGCTCATAAAATTGAAGCCAGTTCCCAAACATCTGATTTTAACAAAAACAAAAATGACACCAGCAAGCTCACCTCTCGGTCATTTTGCCAGACTTGAATCCAGTCGGTGCTGTTTCTAGCTTACAGAAAAGTTACCTATTATATCTGATATACACCTTCTCTTCTCTCTTATTCTTTATTTGTTACCCACTTCTCCATTTACTACCCCTGACTTGTGTTATGAAATAAAATGAAGAACTGAAGAGAGAGGGAGAGGAGGAGAAAGAGAAGAATCTAGAAGAAGAACAGAGAGTCGTAGAGAGAAAGAGAGAGAGAGATACACAATAGCTAATTCATTTCATGCTTGTGAGGGAAACGGTTACAATTTTTATACTAGTTACAGTTGTATAACAGCTATCATATTTTTCCGTAACAATTCCTTCTCCTTTAGAAAATCTTGTCCTCAAGGTTATGGGGGTTTACAGAATAGACAAAAAATGAATAATCTGATTTTCTTGATTTTCTTTTCACCACTCATCTTCTTCACAACATCACCAACAATTGCTCCTGCAAAGCTCACAATCTGCTCATTTAACAGAACTCCAAAATCAGATGAAACATTTCTATACTTTGCAAGGTCGCTTACCTCTTACAGGATT
>JANZLD010000237.1:5850959-5877663 GCA_026413575.1 Erythroxylum carthagenense
ATTAATAAATAAATTATATTTTAATTAATTAATATTCAAAATTTTAAAAAGAGCCGCTACTTAAAAAAAATGAGTTTCATTCTCTATTAAATAGAAAGTACAGAAGATTTTCTAAAAGTGAGATATCAAACTATTACCCCTATAATATTAATTAACAATCAACTATTCACTTTTCTTTCCGATGGATCTTTTTTTAAACTCATCAATCTATCACCTTCTAAAATAAAGTTTTTCAAGCCCAACATGTATATCACTAGGTAGGTCTTCTGGATATGGAGCACGTAAGAAAGATAATCAAAAACAAAAAAAGAACATGTGGTATTTAAAATACGTGATCTCATCTCGGTCTAAGATCTGACAACATTCAATCTCATTGTCAGATTTCTATTTATTTAAAAGCTCTTAATTAGACCCATTAATACGTGGATTTAAATTTCACAATCAATAATTTATTAAATTCATATAAGAAAAATATATGAATTTAAAAAAGTTGAATTATAACTCACGTAACTAATAATGACACAACCGCGTCAACCAGCGGAATCAATGGTTTGGTTGTTAACTAACACTTTCTTTTTCAAGAAAATAACAAAATTTACTAAAAAATGAAAAAAAAAGAAACACCTTCGCTTCCCTCTCTACACAAAAACAATCCAACGGTCACGACTCCACAACAGCCCTCCCTCGCCCTCCTCCTTCTCCTTCTCTAGTACTACAGAAACTCTTCTCTCTTTCTCTGCTCTGTATGTCTTCTGTTGTTGTTCTACTTCATTATTTCTCTACAGCATGTTTACCATACACCTACCAACCACCCAATCCTGTTCTCTTCTCTCCTCTCCTCTCCTCAGTCTTTTCTTTTTCTATTCTCTGATCTTCGTTTCCTAAACGCGTCCTAAATCTCTCTCTTTTCCTTTTTGTTGTTGTTTGGATGCATAGAAAATGCACATTCAGTTGTTTGCTTGTAGGACTCTACAGTATATACTCCTTTAACCTCACTCGCATTTTCTTCTCCGATTCAGTTTTTTTTTATTTATAATTCTTTAAGAATCAATCTTCTTCAAGATTGATGTTGATGAACAATGCCTAGTATCAGAGCTCCTGCCTCCAAGAAAACCACAACTCTTACGGTTACTGCCTCTCTCTCTCTCTCTCTATATATATATATATATACACACACACAGACACATATGCGCTCGTATATTTAGGAAAATCTACTGTGATTTTTACAGGTAGCAGTGAAATGTAGACCGTTATCGGAGAGAGAAACCGGGCGAAATATTGTACGCGTTACCGCCAATAAGGTATAAGATGTGTGGAATTTGCCTTTTTTTATATGTTCTGTTCATTATAATTTGTTTTTTGATTGTTTTTTTTTTAACTGAATGATTGTCAGGAGGTGCTTGTACTGGATCCTGACCAGTCAAAGTGCTACCTTGACAGAATACAGAATCGTAGTAAAGAGAAGAGATATTGTTTCGATAATGCGTTTGGTCCCCGCTGTTCAAATTTGGTGTGTGACATTTGGTGATGAGCGATTTGTATGTGTGTATTTAGAAGATTGACCATATCGTTTTTTGTTTTCTTACTTGATTTCATTGTTAGCAGGAGCTTTATAAGAGATGCATATGTTCTGTGATCTCTGGGGTTGTTCGAGGTCTAAATGCGACTGTGTTTGCATATGGTTCTACTGGAAGGTACTTCCAACAAAAATCAGTTTTCTTGTCTCTGTACTATGCTTCTTATCCTTTTTGCTTTCTTGGGATCCTTAAGGGTGACATACAGATTTAGTAAGTAGAAGTAAAAACTAATCTATATTGCCTCTTAATTTTGTTGTAGTTTTATGATTGAGACCCTGAATTTATTGTTATGGTTGTGTAAATATACGCCTCTACCAAATTCTCCTGCTTGAACATCAGTTATTCACGATAAAATGCAGGGTAGCAGTTTTTAATCTATAGATCTTAAATAAATGGATACTTTGGAATGTTGTTTGATAATCAAAATTACCAATATTTGAACTTGTTAGGGACAAGCAATAAATATTTAATTTTCCTATGCCTGCCAAGGTCAATGATGAAACTCTTCGTTTTGAACTTATTTTCTTATCATAATGACATGCTCACTTTCGTGAACTATGATGATTTCTTCTGTCGTCGAAATCTACGCACCTTACAAGCTCTGTCTCTCTTCATCCCCCTTCTTCACCTTTCCATTTTCCCCTTTTTCTCTAAACATTTGCAGTGGTAAAACATACACAATGGTGGGGACCAAGGATGATCCTGGACTTATGGTTCTCAGTTTGAACACAATTTTTCATCTTATAGAAAAGGACAAGGGTTCTGATGAATTTGAAGTTTCGTGTTCCTATCTTGAGGTCTATAATGAGGTAGGTACTTTGGTTATTTGGATATTTTAGATTTTTTATCATTCTCTTTTGTTTTCAACTTATCGACATTTAATTTTTCGATGGATTTAGGTTATCTATGATTTGCTCGAGAAATCGTCAGGACATTTGGAGCTTCGAGAAGATTCAGAGCAAGGAATAGTGGTTGCTGGCCTGAGATGCATTAAGGTCAATAATACTTTTTCTTTTTCTTCTCACGGGTTGTCAAACTGATCATCTTTTTAATTTCTTTTTTTAAGTCACCCAATCTGCCGGCAATTGACTGACTAGAGCTTGGATGTATGCTTTAGAACTGGAAGAATTTTTTTTTTTTTACGATTTTATAAAACTGGAAATCTCACCTGAAGTCAATGAAACTCGATACATTTTTATGATTTTACTACAGTGAAATTTATGGATGTCCTCATTGTATAATATCATTTAAACTTAATATAAGCTACAGTTTATGAAGTAGCTTCACTCGGACTTTGTACCAACAGTCCATTTATTGGCAAACCTGGAGATAGTAACTCATATTGCCTTCTCTACCTCATATATCTTATGCGGCAGATAACCGTACACTACAATTAATGATAACATGCTTTAAATGCTTGTAAATCACTTTGATTTATATTACAATCTGTTCTGAATTGATATGTTTATTTCATGCAGCTTGTGCATACTTTTTCTTTAAACTAACTTATTTTTCTTTTTAGTTTCCAATTCTCTGTTGAATTTGAATCAATACTTGCTATGGTGAGCCGCTTATCACTGCCGGTTTTTGACTTTGTTTCAGGTCCATTCAGCTGATAAGATTCTTGCATTGTTGAATTTGGGGAATAGTCGTAGAAAAACAGAAAGCACAGAAGCTAATGCAACATCATCTAGGTTCGTAAATAAACATTTTGAGATAATTTATTTGTTCAACCAGTGGCTGGAAGGTGCACTGCATTTATATGAATTTGTTCATCTGGTTTGTATGATTGATGGAAACCCATCATTCTCGTATCTTTTGAATTCCTACTCTGATTTTTCTTGTAACTGTACATTTAAAGAGTAAGTACTAACAAAAGTCAAAGTTTACTAATTCATCATTAAATTGCATAATGTATCTTAGCATTACATCCATACATCTATATTGTGAAGGATTGGGCACTGCAATTATTTTCACTTTCTCGGCCATGCCATTTTTGCAGTGACTCGCAAAAGCATTTGCTCATGGAACAGATCACTTGTTGTTTTGGGATTTATTTTGATTAGAAGACACAGAATATTTTCCACTTTATCTGCTATGCCACTTTCACAATAACTCAGAAAAACATTTGCTCATGGAACAGATCACATGCTGTTCTGGAAATTACTGTGAAAAGAAAACAGAGAAACAAGTACCGTGATCAGGTCGTGAGAGGAAAACTTGCACTTGTAGATCTTGCTGGTAGTGAACGAGCTTCTGAAACAAACATTGGAGGACAAAAGCTAAGGGATGGAGCTAATATTAACAGATCCCTTCTTGCATTAGCAAACTGCATTAATGCCCTTGGAAAACAACAAAAGAAGGGTCTTGCTTATGTCCCTTACCGTAATAGGTATTTCTTTTAAATGAGCGATATTTTTTGTTGCTGAGCAAATTATGTGACAGTAGTAACCTCCCCTTCCTTGTAATCAACTAATTTCAGTATGTTGCAGCAAACTGACCCGAATACTGAAAGATGGTCTGAGCGGTAATTCTCAAACTGTCATGGTCGCTACAATATCTCCAGCAGACAGTCAGTATCATCATACCCTTAATTCCTTGAAATATGCCGACCGAGCAAAGGAAATAAAGACACATATACAGGTAAGTTAATCATTAATTTTTTTTGTAGATTTCGAACATATATTGATTGTTATTAGTGTTCATAAATATTTTAACCGTTTTTATTGTCACTTCTACAGAAAAATGTAGGCACAATTGATACTCATGTATCGGATTACCAGAGGATGATTGACAGTCTTCAGGCAAGCAGTTTTTTTTTTTTTTTTTTGGTATTGAACTATCTGCTGACGCCAGTATTCTTGAAATTGGAACTTTAAAATGCTTGATTGGGCAGATTGAGGTTTGCCGCCTGAGAAAGGAGCTAGCTGAGAAGGATTCTCAGCCGAGTGTCAAGCCAACTGAAAAAGCTGTAGATGATGAACTCTCCTGGTTGGATATTTTAAGCCGTGAAACTAGTGAAAATGTTCAAGAACGGATAAACTTGCAGAAAGCTTTATTTGAAATTGAGGAAACTAATATTCGTAATCGCTATGAACTCCAACATCTGGATGATGCAATTGCAAAGCAACAGGTGCTGAAGTCTCAGTATTTTGCAAATTAACTAGAATGTCTATGCAGGCAAATGATCTACAAGTTGTATTTGATGTATGTTTCTATTTTTGTTCAAATAGAAAGAATCTTATATAAAAATGAGCTGAATGAAGAAAACCTGATATTGCTACCTTGTCCTACTTGTTTGGAGTTGAAGCCAACTCAAACAGAATTATCTAAAGCATGTGCTTGTGCATGTAATCATGTGTTTATAATACAATCAGAACCTAAAGAGATTGTTATATAAGGAAGAGCAGTTCTAGGCTTTCATGGTTCTGTGAACTATTTCAACCATTGATGTTCTTCTCCTTTGTGTGTATCGCCTATGACTGTTATATAGACTACAATGTGCATGTAGTCGTGTGTATAAAACCGAAGACTGTTATATAGTGAGGAGCAGTTGTGGGCTTTAGTGGTTCTATTAGTTACTGATGTTTTTCTCCTTTTCTGTTACAGGCTATTGAAAAGGAAGGTGCAATTGTTGAGGCCTTGAGAGCAAGACGACAAGTCATTCTTGATAACATTCGTGATAATGATGAGGCTGGTGTGAATTATCAAAATGTGAAGTCTCTGCTTGTACTGGATTGATATGGATTATTAATGTTCTTGGATTTTGATCGTGTAACCAACTTTATAACATGTTTTTTAGGAGATTGAACTTAATGAAAAGAATCGCTGCAGACTTCAAGATATGATTGAGGAAGCCATTAATAACAATGGCAACAAGACCTACCTGCGGATTCTAAGTCAATACAGGCTTCTGGTGGGTATATTTATGGATGATTTTACTGAGATATAGTACAATTACCATTACAAATATTGCTTACCATATGCATTTAACAACCTGGATGGCTTTATATATATGTACAACTAATGTTTATTCAGCACTTGTACAATTAGCAAAAGAACACGAATATCCTTATCAAGTAGTCTGTCTACGTTGTGCTATGTTGGATTCCAGAGAACAACAATTATCTTGATGGACGTTGTTTCTCTCTAGGAATAACAATAGGAATGAAGATTAAGAATGCATCAATCATCTCATAATTATCTGTTAAGATTTAACGTGGCTTTGTATGGATTCAGGGAATGGCGAATACCGAGCTTAAGTTTGAAATGGCAATGAGGGATCAAATCATCCACAATCAACAAGAGGCACAAAGAAATCTTTGGAACTTGCTTATGGGACTGGGGCTTGATGAAAAACAATTGCTGGACATAGCAGCTAAGCAGGGAATAATAATTGAAGATATGGGATTTAAGACACCGAATTTGGGTGTCTTGAATATGAAACAATCACCAAATGTTTTTTCAGGTAGATATGAACCCTTAACATATGGTCAAACCATTTCCAGATCTTGCGTCTACCAGCACCATCGAGATTTTGGTTCAAGGTCATTTTCCACAGGACCATGGGATCCAAATCGTACTTTTTGCAGGGAAGAGCACCAAAGTTCATACTACGTGCTGTCTCATAATTCACCCCTTCCTGCATATTTTGATTTGAGAAAGAGTAGTGACCATGGGCTTAGTTGCAGACCAGGTTCCTGGTCTGGCACCCCGGAGAAGCATCTCAAAGATATGCGCAGTTCATGTCCAGAGATGGGAACTTGGCTTTCACCTTTTAACGAAAACTGCTCATCAGCTTCACCCATAACACCTGAATTCAGCCAACAACATAAGGTACGACCATGTCACTCACTATCATCATACCTTTAGCTTCTGTCTTTGTGGTACTTCTCAGGGTTTAAAATTACTTCTTACACGGTCCGATTATTCTAATGATCATCACATAAGTGTATATGTGCTATATTTGCTGCATGTTTCAACCCAATATTATCTCTGATTATCCTCACACAGGATGCGTGGACCTGTACTCCAAAGCAACATCCGTATGGAGTTCCATATCTTGGTATAAATGGCCCCCAAGACTTCTACAAAGGGCCAATGACGGGTCATGATTCAACACCCCAAGCTAAATTCGGATACAAATCATAGGAGCATAACTCTGGCATGTGCAACTTGCACCATTTTTTTCGTCGCACAGTACCATCTAACTCCACCAATCCATAACACATTACTTCATTAACTACTGCCAATCCACATTTCTGAAGCAAAAGCTCGCCTCTCCATCTTTTGTATAGCCTACTAGTTGGAGATAGCTTTTTTCTCTTTTTCTAGCTTCTAATTGTATAACCAATTGTAAATATCTGAAAAAAAACATCTTTATCCTGACTAGGAGTATCCATGCATGCAGGTCATTCTTTTGTTTTTTAAATAGGAAGCTTGTGAGGTTTGCTTTTAGCCTCTAATTAGTAGTGCAAATTCTGACATTCCAGCATGCATACTGTACCTGAATTCTTATTTTGTTAATAGTATGAGATTGGGATCAGAATCTCTTCTCTAATTAATCAGTTCTGATTTTGTTTTATTAAATCTTATCCATACATTTATAAAAAATTTATATAAATATATGAACAATATTAATTAACACATAATTGGAATACTCCGACAAAAACAAGGTGTTCCCACCTAAAGGGATTTGAGGTAGGACTTAAGAGGTTGAGTATAAATACAAGTTAGAGTCATTGTAATTGGGATAGAAAATTTTTTACCCGTTTGGTTTGAAATTCAAAAATGAAAATTTAATTAATTAATCTTTTAATTTAAATTACTAATGAAAATATTTCAGTTGATTTAAACTGCTAATCTTAATAATTAGGTATGCATTAAGTGAAAATTTAAAATTACAAGCATATTTTAAAATAATTTTTGTAATGCATTAAGAACTGAATTTCAAAAGAAAATTATATTTGAATCTCTCTAATTTGAATTAAGAATGAATTTTTATAAAAATTAATTATTTAAGTTCTTAGTCAAAAAATTATCTTTACTTCAGTTAGATTGAAATGGAGCTTGGGAGCAGACAAGGAATCCAGAGAGTATCGGAGCACAGTGGTCTGAGGTAGTGGCTAAACCCCACGTATAACTATAAACCCCTACGACCTTCTCTCGAGAACGGCAACACCAAATACGATGTCATCGCCCCAAACTCTAAAACGCAAATCCCCCTCCTCCGACGACAACCACCACCCAGCCGACCCCACATTTAAACCCTACTCCCTCACCCAAACCCTAACCGGCCACAAACGCCCTATCTCCGCCGTGAAATTCTCCTCCGATGGTCGCCTCCTGGCCTCCTCCTCCGCCGACAAAACCCTCAAAATCTACTCCCTCTCTCCCTCCAATCCTCCTTCCTCTCCCTTTACCCCTATCCACGAATTTCACGGCCACGACCAGGGCGTCTCCGACCTCACCTTCTCCTCCGACTCCCGGTTCCTGGTCTCCGCCTCCGACGACAAGACAATCCGCCTCTGGGACGTCTCTACTGGTTCACTAATCAAAACCCTCCATGGCCACACCAACTACGTGTTCTGCGTCAATTTCAACCCCCAATCTAATATGATTGTTTCGGGTTCGTTTGATGAGACTGTTAGGATTTGGGATGTTAGGAGCGGGAAGTGCTTGAAGGTGCTTCCCGCGCATTCTGACCCTGTGACGGCGGTGGACTTCAATAGAGATGGTTCATTGATTGTTTCGAGCAGTTATGATGGTCTGTGTAGGATTTGGGATGCGGGAACTGGGCATTGTATGAAGACCTTGATTGATGACGAGAATCCGCCGGTGTCTTTTGTTAAGTTTTCGCCTAATGGCAAGTTCATTCTTGTTGGGACGTTGGATAATACATTGGTAAGCAAAAAGCTTTAATCTTAATCAATGTTTATGAGCTCTACTGCATATGCTTTGAAAAAGTTTTGATCTTTATCAGCTAGTTGTAGGGAGAACCTGCTAAATTTTGATGTATTATGATCTCTGATATGTTAGCAGCAGCATTCTTCGCAACAGTACATTTCAGTAACTTGTATTAATGGTTCTTTCCCAAGGTTTCCTTATACGAAGCATTGATACTCTTGGTGTAGCATTACTTGCTAATTTTGTCTGGTGAGCTGTACAGTCTTTTGTTGTTCCTCTTCCCCACTTAGCTTTTTGCATTTCATATTGAATTCTTGGAGACATGCAGTGTGTCTACAACATCTATTATTAGCTTATCCGGTCCTGTACTCTCAAGTTTAGAGCTTGTCATTACGATTCTACATTCTACATTCTCTGTGGGTTCTCCAGTATGTTAATTTGTTGCACGAAGCACTTGATCTATTTGAGCTTCTGGGGTTTATTGAGATTACAGAGACCTTTTATGAACTTAATGCCTGTACGTGGATAGCGATCTGAAATTCGAAGTTCAATGGTTGAATATTTTTCATTAAATTTGTCCCTTGAACCTTTCAGGTTCCCGTTGCTTGTGGTTTTATTTTCTCTATTATCTTGCTGGTCTCATCTGGATTTATTATGTTGTGATTGCAGAGGTTATGGAATATTTCCACTGGGAAATTTTTGAAGACATACACTGGTCATTCCAATTCGAAATTCTGCATTTCATCCACCTTTTCGATAACGAATGGGAAGTACATTGTTAGTGGTTCTGAGGATAATTGTGTCTACTTGTGGGAACTTCAAAGTAGAAAAATCGTTCAGAAACTCGAGGGCCACACTGATACAGTTATATCAGTAGCATCTCATCCTACACAGAACATTATCGCTTCCGGTGCACTTGGCAATGACTTGACGGTGAAGATCTGGACTCAGGAAAAGGATTGATCTCTTTCTTCAGTTGCAGTTATGCAACACGGCTAACACTTGTGCATAACTAGGGATGGAAGATAAAGACTGATTATTTTTTAAGCTGAAGCTTCTGCAATTTCCCAAACAGATGCCCCTGTTTGTGCAATATGATTCCTAACTTGCTTGTGGCTTCAGTTTATTGTTGATTAGCTACCTCTTTCAGGTAATGTGTTGAGAAACTTTTAGATCTGTATGAACTCAGTATTTAAAGATGTTTTTGATGTCATTGTGGTGTAATGTAGGTTGGTGTGAAGGGTAATCGTAATTCTGATGTGATCAATGATGGGATGTTTTTATCCAAATGCCTCGTTTAAGAAACCATCTTGGGCATATCTCTTTTCTTCAAGCCTGTATTTAACCAGCAGTTCAAGTGCCTGTGTTTTATCAGAGAAAATAATGGCATGGAAGGCGTGGTAATGCAAGAATAGCATGGCAAGGCCTCTGATCTAACTTCTAAGAACCCATGACTTCAATTCTAACGAACTTGATGTGTTTTTAAGGACCAAAGGTGGTGATGGCTACAGGGCCCGACCCCGATGTTTTTCCGGCCCGTAGGTTCTGATTAATTATAATAAACGGTTAATCATAGTTTATATTCCATAATTTAAAATAATATACTTAAATTTAAATTTGCTAAACGCGTTTTTTATTTAATATATTGTCAAAAAAATTTTAAAATATCAATAATTTTTTTATAATTTTAATTTTATAATACTCTTTTCTTATTATTTACTCTAAAATAACGTTATTTTTAACATAGAATTAAAGGATTAATAATTTTTAGAAATTATAATAATTAATTTAATCCCTTTTTTCTCGATTTTCCTTTTATATTTATTTTTTTATCTCAAAACCCTAATTCTGTGGATTGAGTTTGGACTCTCACTTCATTTCGCCCCTTCGCTCTCTCTCTCTCGTTTTCTCCCTTGTTTCTGACGTTTAACCACCGATCGGCCGGTGACCGTTTCCTGCTCTCTCTCTCTCTTGCTCTCTCTCTACAGGTGTGGCTCTTCTCTTTGCGTCACTTGTTTTATCGCTGATCTTCTTTGATTACCTGACCGATGTGTTTCATTTCTCTGTAAATTGGGGATTTCGAATTTTGGTTGATTCTGCGTTCAAATATCCGATCCAATCTTTATTTATTTTTTATTCGATTAATATGGGGCCAGTGAGTTAATGAAGAAGTCTAAAGGAGAAATTGTCGATATTTGTTGAATTCATGTTGTTTAATTTCAAATTTGATGAAACATTTCGAGTGCATCGTCCCTGTTGCGTTTTAGGTCGATTACATATTCTTCTCTGTGATAGAGGAGTGTCGATGCTCGGAAATGTGAGTAACGCTATAAGTTATGCAATGCTTGAGTTTGGTTTGATCAGCTATTAATACGATCAAAAGCTGGGATCAAATTAGTTTCATAAATTACTCACACAGTAGTCGTTTGAATTTGAACCATTGGCAAATAACATCTTAGAATTCTGAATGCATCACTTGAGGAATGAAAGTGACAGCAAAGAATGAGACTTTCTGTTACACGAGTGGAGAAATCATTGGTGAAATTGTGTCCTGTTGTATCAGACATGGTCTATTTCTACTATCCTAAGTGCGGAAGTATATGGATAATGAGATAAACCCAACTCTATGAAGTGTTCTATTTATTATTAATGGAACGATGCGGAAATTTTACTTGACTGCAGTTTCATGCATTGCTTAATCATCAATATTCAATGACTTTAAGAAAATTGAAGTCGTTGTTATAGTATTAGAAGATGTGAAAGACGATGCAATGGGCTTATAACTTGTGTAATCTTGTTTCTTTTAGACTTTTATATGTAAGAAAGTGGCCTATTCCATTAGTTCATTTTAAATTTCTTTTGGCAGAACTTTATAATTAGGGGAAATATGTTCGCATCTCTAGTGTGGTGGCAAAAGTGTAGCTATGCATATGATTTAGCAAATCGAGTTTTATTGACTTTTGGAGATGAATAGTCAACGTATTAGATAATGCCATTTTTGGGCTGGTTTTCAAGATTGAAATTAAATATTACTACTTAGTAGCCATTTCATCTGTGGAGCTGGAAAGTTTTAATTTCTGTCAAAAAGGATCTTTTGACTCTAATCACTTTAAAATTTCGTAATTCCTGCAGATAGTTGCTACCCTTTAACTGGCCTTTTATTTTTAGCCAATTGGAAGTTGCTGTAAATAGTAGTTTATTCTCTCTGGTTTATAGGAAAAGTGGGTGAAGTCTTGTCATTTCAGTGTCCTTTTCTGAATTGCTTTGAGATGCAATAGAGAAGAAAATTTGCTGCACTGGGTTAATTGACATTTAAAATGGGAGAAAAGAAGTTTCTTGTGTTGTTTTGGACACTGGTTTCTTTATAAGAAAGAAGGTTGATTGATGAACGTGTTCTTGCCACATTTTATCCAGAGAGTGCTCACTTTGTTTTTCGTCATCCAATAGATATATGGTGTATATTTATTGTCATTATCTTAATTATTAGTTGTTTTATTTATAAGCTTCTTACGCAAAAGAGTGTCATTCATGGTCGATCAAGCTTTTGGAGATCTAAATACTTAAGATTTCGTGAAATTGTGAATGCATGATGACGATATAAAAGGCTTTTTAAGTGTCATGGTAATTGTGATATTTTAGTTTGTTCACTAGATTACAAATTAAAGTTTATTATTCAAAAATAAATAAATAATTTCCAGGTATAAATTGTCTATAAACAAGATAACAATGTCTCCAGCATCAAAAGCCAAGTCCAAGGATAAAAAGGTTGTGAAGGAAGCTCAGAAGGCTCCATCAAAGCCTGCAGGAGCGACAAGTGGAGGTAATGGTATCCCAGCTAGTGCTTATAATCCACTTTCTGGAACCTTTCACACACTTGAAACCGTTCCAGCATCCTCTGCTTCACCTTTACAAATTAATGGCCGTTTCCAGACCATTGATGAAACAGATGATCATGTTGGTGGTTTGTTTGGTGCTGGGGTTGAGTATGATTCTGTCTCAAACAATGGTAGCTGGTCTGGTGAATCAGAAGATCACAAAGATAAAATGTCTAATCCTCCAGCCCGACAGGAAATAATTCCAGGAGCTGACACTGACAAGCGGGAAAAAATTCGTCAAAAGAATGAACGGAAGCATCAGCGTCAAAAGGAGAGGCGAGCTCAGGAGTTGCATGAGCGATGCAGTGGCTATCTTATGTCAAGAAAGCTTGAGGCACTTGCTCAACAGCTGGTTGCGATGGGGTTTCCACATGAACGGGCTACCATGGCTCTTATATTGAATGAAGGGAAAGTAGAAGAATCTGTTACCTGGCTGTTTGAAAGAAATGAAGATGCAGACAAGTATAGGGATCAACACCTTGGTGGTGGTAATTTGAAAATTGACATATCTGATGAACTTGCTCGAATTGCTGATATGGAGATCAGATATAAATGCACAAAGCAGGAGGTTGAAAGAGCACTGGTGTCCTCGGAGGGTGATCTTGACAAGGCTGCAGAGACTTTAAGAACACTAAAGCTTGAATCAACCTCTCTTCCCCCAAAGCCTGATGAAACAAGGTATCCTCCGTCAGCTAATAATTCTAAACCTTCGGTAGCATTGAGGCAGAATGTGGTAAGTCCACAACCCAGATCCAACCAGCCGTTGATGATACATCAAAGAAGAGATGACAAGGATTTTAACTATACAAAAGCATGTGTCTCAGTTGGAGGATCCTTAGAAGCAGGAAGTAAAAGCTTGCAGCCTTTGAAGAAAGTTCAACAGAATTTGGAGTGGGCAAAACCTCAACAACCTGCTGTATCGATGGAAAAAAGGTGGCATATTGCAGGGTCCAATACCTCAGTTTCTTATTCTTTGACATCGTCTCTGCATGTGTCACCTCCACCAGCTAAGGCAGAAACCCGGTATGTTGCTGTTGGAAGTGAATATAATAACCTTCAGCCAGGAGTAGTTAGGGAACCAGTTGTGATGATGCAGCGACCTCAATCAGTAAACACCAAGCCTGTTCCAGCTACAAGTATAAACTCATCTTCTCCTGGAACGACAAGCAGTTGGTATCCCACAAATTGTGTTGATACCATGAAGCCCAATGGTATGATGCCTAACGTTCCAATTACAACAAGTCTCAACCCTGGCAATGTTAATTCAAACCAGATGTTCCACCAAATTCAGTATCAACACCAGCAACAGCTTGTTCCCAGCAACATTCTGGCGGTTTCTCCAGGAACAAGCAGAGGAAATGGTTTACGAATTAGAGCAACATCCAATACTGCTGCTGCTGCTGCTTCCTCTCTTGGACTTTTCTCTGGCTTGGGTTCCACTGGTTCGTCAGGGGCCTCATCTCCAGTAGACTGGAGCACTGCAGGCTCGATGGCACATTTAGACTATAGCAGCATAGACTGGAGTATGGATCGCAGTTTATCATCACCAAGCCTTGGTGGATTGTGGGTGGGTCCTGGTTCTTTAAAGAATGGCAGCGAAATCTATGATTCAAATCGTTCTGGGTTGGGGGTTAAGTTAGCTTTAAGATCAGCTACCAGTGGCAATGGTGCCTCCATACCAAGATTGATGGATGGTGGAGCTGCAAATGCCGAAACACCTGCTTCTGGTTCCCATGACTGGACTTCCCCTTTTGAAGGCAAAGATCTCTTTATCTTACCCAGACAGTTTGTTTCATCTCCTTCGCTGTAGAGTGTAGGGGATTCGATTTCATCAATAAATTGGAAAAAAAAAAGAAAAAGAAAACCTAAAAAAATGTGTTTGGATTTCATGTTGGTTCTTGTTCTGGTTCTTATGATGTTTGTTCTGTTTATTCAATTGCCTCCATATTCTAGTGGGAGAAGCAACCAAGCGTCCTTTGCTCTAGTCTTTTCTTCTTCCCTTCACTTCTAATTGCATTAGACGCTCGGACCACTGCAAGGGCTTAACAGGAATTGCACTAGTGGTGCCTTTCCTTGTCATGAGAGGAGAGGCTTAGGAATAAGAGATAACATTTAGGTCAGGTTCGGTCTGATCCGACTTGATGTTAACAGATTTAGCTCGAGCTAACTGGATTTTTTGCCGTATCAGGCTCGAAGTCTGAAAGTGTCCAATGCCATTCCCACTTAAGATCAGAGTTCCTGCTTTGCACAAAAACTTAAAAAGAGGCTTAATATCAGAGTTCCTATGTTGACCAGAAGCTTACTCAATTCTGAAAATAGTAAAAGCCTGTGAGGCACAAGCAGAACAAGTAAGTTACGATGAAACTAGAGCTACTAATAACAACTATCTTGCTAAGTTCGTAAGTCTAAAAAGATCTAATAACACACAACCTTATTCTTAATTAACAGAGAAGTTATTTTCAAATGATTACTATAAAAAAAAAACAACGAAATTAGTAAATTACAATAAATTCCTTTCATTCTTATTTTGAGTTAAAATTAAAATTTTTATTAAATTTTAATAAGAAAAAGTATTTTTAGCATAAATAAAAATACGACATCATAATATCATTTATTAAAAAATTAATCAATACAAATGTATATATGAGACAAAATAGTTTTTGTATCAACGTGGTACGTCTCTGATGCGACATGCCAGGTTGTCTTATAAAGCACCAACTCCATCAGGTAACCAAAAAATATTTTGCCAAACTGGAACCACAAACTTTTTATTTTTTAATTTAAATTGTTATGATAAAATTATAAAATTCATGGTTTTAATTACTTATTAAATAAATTTTTATAAATATTGAATAAATTACAAACAAATAATACATATTAGATATGTTCTTGTAAACAAATAATACACATTAATTCAATAACATCAAATAACACAAATTCATTACACGAAATCTAAAGTTGCAAGCATCATGCTTCGAATAGGACAACTTGGTACCAAACCATTTTGTTTTGTTTGTGTAGGCTTGTAGGGAGAACATCTTTGGATTATGTACAGGATTGTGATCTGTCGTCAATAATGATTAGGACCAGACCACTGTTTTGTCTTTTTTCTATGGTTTCGGTTCCTCTCTGTTGGAACACTACGAACCCTTCTGTGAATTATCATAATATTAAGATAACAGATGGTTTTATTATCATAACGTTGATGTTATTTATAATTATTACAATTTATAAATATAGAACAACTCTGTTATATATAAACATTTATCCAATAATTGACACACGATTTTGCCAGCTTTAATGCAACAATAGTTAGATTAGGAAGATCTTTCCATTCAAGAAAAATAATATGTTTTTGGATGTAAAACTCTTCCTAGCAGCTCAATCCAATAATGAATTCATAATAATGTGATGATGGACATGAATTGATGTTACCAATTGTTATGAGTTGTACTTTGGAGAATTTAGTTTGACTATTGGTTTTATTTAGGGATGACAATAGGTAGGGTTCGGTTCGGGTTTTACTCTACTCATATCCATATCCATTTTTTATGACTCAACTCATATCCATATCTATATCCAGATCCATCGGTTTTTACAATTTACTACCCATATCTAAATCCATAAGGTTGTTCGGGTTTTTGGATATCCATCGGGTTGTGTAACACATAAAAATATAACTTCTAAATAGAAAACATAAAGAGCAGATTTTTACGAACGCTCTAAATCAAAATTACTTTAATAATAATAAGTCAAGATTTTGATATATATGTATTAAAAACCATAAAATTGGAATAATAAAAATCATAATGTTTAGTACGAACACAACATACATTTTTCACAATTTAGAACTGGAATAAAGATTGAAATAACCAAAGTTTCAAATTATCTTTGCAAAAACTCCACAACATTCAGAATTCCATCTCCATATCATTTGCATTATTATCATCTTATAAGAAAATAAAATATGATAAAAAATGTGAGTACTGAATAGTAAAGTGGAGATTTTAAAGTTGTTTTTCTCATAAAATATTAATATTTTATTATATTTAATCATAAATATTCAAGAAAAACAGAAAAAATAGAGTTAATAAAAAACGGGTAGAATATAGTCATCCATAGTTCGGGTTATCACTAGACATATATTCAAATCCATATCCACATCCATTTTTTAACATCCATTTAAAATTCATTTTTTAATCTCCATATCTATTTTTTCGGGTTGGATAGTACGGATGTTAATCGGGTTGAAAACCTACTGCTATCCATGGTTCTGTTTATGTAGTTCTACTAGATTCAGAATTCAATCATGAGCTGAGGAGTTAATTCGATCTTCATTTTCATACAAATGAAATGACTTTTGAAATTTATCAAATTGGCTAGTAAATTGTAAAGTCTATTGGTTAAGAAAAGAATAACCTAGGGTTGGCAAAATTGGATATTTAAGCTGATCGAATTTTGATTTCTATCTAACTCTATTTTAACGTATCAAACTAATTCGATTCAATTTATCAAACGGAAGTTGTTTTAATATAATTAATCATAATAATATTATTTTAATTTGATATTGAAAGTAAATTATATTGGTAATTAGTTCATTTTTATTAGAAACAGAATTATATAAATGCTCCTAATAACAAGAACAAAGTCAATGAACCCTATGTTACATAATAGTCCAAGTAAGCACAAAGAATCACATCAAGATCATTGAAGATTTGCAATGTGAACAAGGTGAGTAACCATCTTATATATATATTTAGATCGGTGGGCAATGATAAGAAATATATTGCTTCTTTACTCGAAACCTTAGACATAGTGTCTCAATCGATGTCAGGTTGGTTTTTGTTTAAGTCAATCCCATCTTGCTTCAGAAAGGCTTTCTGATGGATAACGAGACAGTCTTAAGTAAAGACAAAATGTTCACACGTGGGTAGGAGATGCATTCGTGCATCAGAATTCGACTATAATAAGGGAACATCATCGTTTGTTGTTGGATAGAAAACCAGAATAAAAACCATTTTAGCACTTCCAAGAAAATGGTAATCCTGTGATTGTTCTTCAGTACTTGGATAAACCAGAATTTAGTCAACTGTCAGAGGTTAGGTTAAAAGCTAATATTGATCAACCAGAAGTTCTTGGGTACCTACAGGTCTGGGTTTGGTTTTAGTTTTCAGGCTAGAGTGTTGTAATATAGAGAAGGAATTGGTGCACTGATCAGGAATTCCTTCAGGGTCTTCATCTAAAGGAAACAAAGAAGCTTCCTCATGGATACAGCATCAGCTAGATGGTTCACAGACCTGGTAATGTTCATCACTTGCCACATAAGTTCAAGGATTTTGATTATAAGATCCAAGTCTCTTTTTCTTGTGATTCTAATTAAATCCCGACTTGATTATGACTTGTGTGGAGCCATTTATTTGTTTTCTTTTGAGTTGATCATGGTCTTACTTTTGCAGAGTATGGACGATTACCAACTCATTTCTCAGTGCAATATCAGCTCCGTCGATGGGTTCATCGCCCAAAATATGACAACTTCAGTTGGAGAAAATCTCCATAAATCTTTATCTTTGGATAGACATTCCTCTTACCCTAATCTAAAAACTCATATCATAAGCAATCCCGCTTTAGATGTTACTCGAAATAGCTTTGGGAGGCCATCTAAACAGCAGAAAACCAGCAGCTGGAACTCAGGCATCACAGCTGAACAACCATCAACACCCTCTTCTACAACCTTTCAGATTCTTTCTTTTGAGGCCTCAGTTTCACCAACAAACGATTCCCAGGAGCTACTCAGGGGTTTAGGCTTCAACCTGGACCCAAAGGAAGAGGCTTTGTCTCCAGGGAACATGAACTTTCAGCCTTTTATTTCGAAGGTTTCTTATGAAAACCAGAATCGTTACGAGTCAAGGAACAACCAAGCAAGTAACAAGAGGTCTAAATCCACGTCTATGACTAGAAATCCTTCGCTTGCACATGACCATATTATGGCCGAGAGGAAGAGGAGAGAAAAGATTAGCCAGCGATTCATAGCACTGTCGTCCATTGTTCCTGGCCTGAAGAAGGTATCATGGATTCATAGTACTATTCTCTATACATGGCAGCAGAATGATTTATGTCATGATTATAATTTTTTTTTCAGATGGACAAAGCTTCTGTCCTTGGAGATGCTGTCAAGTATGTAAAACAACTTCAGGAAAGAGTCAAGGAACTGGAAGAGCAGACCCAGAAGCAAACTGTGGAATCAGTGGTTCTTGTCAGGAAGTCTCAGCTATCTGCCGATGACGACTCTTCTTCATGTGACGATTCAAACTCTGGCGGTCGCTTCAATTCGGCTCTCCCGGAGATCGAAGCAACAGTTTCCGACAAGGATCTACTCATACGAATACACTGCGAGAAAAGAAATGGCGTTCTTGCCAAAATACTAAATGAAATGGAGAATCTTCATGTTTCTATTGTTACTACCAGCGTCCTGCCATTTGGAAATTCCACCCTTCATATTACCATAGTTGCTCGGGTACGTACTGTTTCCAATGCCCTTTTAGAAGCTAATTACATATCAGTGTCTCAACTGAGATTCATTCACACCATATAAGTACATGAACGTCAAATATGTGTTTACAAATTCATCCTTCAAGTGCGCCTTGTGCAAAGAATAGTGTCAAATTAACTTTAAAAACAAATATGAACTTATCGTCCCTAGAAGATGGTTCAGTTTTATGAGTTTTGAGTCATACAGATGAAACTATGTTTCTGCAGATGGATGACGAGGAAACGATGACAGTGAAGGATTTGGTTAGAAATCTAAGACTGGCTGTTCTGAAGTTCATGTGAAGAACTGATAAGAATCAAAATTCACGCTGTCCAACGAAGTTACGTGTAGTATCCGAAATCTAAGCCTACTACATATCCGAATCGCCATTAAATATTAGCATAAGCTTGTGTTTGCCGTGAAGTTGCATAGACCAAGTAGGTTATTCGCTTCACATTTTTGCGTGGTTGAGGGTTGACCGCGTATTCCTGCTGTTATCCAGGCGCACGTTGCTTAGGAGTTCGATCCCGTACTTGTCTCTTTTTTTTTCTTCTTTCTGGTTGAGTCCTTCCTGGACTCCATTGTATGTTGTTCTTGAGATTTGAATATAAAGTACTGTCAAAGTCCCTGTAAATTCCTCGGTATAATCAAACTAGTCACTATACTTGCACCTTTTCCCAATTACTTGGTATCCAACCTGGACGTGTTTGTTTGATTCGCAGATGATAATGACTGATATCAATAAAATATATATAGTAAAAACATTATATTTGAACTTTCATTTTGCTAGCACCATCTCTCTCAAGTCTGAATTTTCTGTCTAATTTTATGATATCTAGAGTACAGATTCTCTATCTAATTTTATGGTATCTTATTCTTTCATAAATCTCAGTCATTTATTTATGTGAGTTCTACGTAGATTCCACATAAATAAACGCGGAGTTCACATAAATAAATGGCTAAAATTCATGAAACAAAATAAAACATCATAAAATTGGATAGAGAATCCTATCCCCTCTGTCTGTGGGATCCTCTGTCTGTAGATCTCGTCTGATTGCTAAGTGCTCCCATGGATTCAAACTTTACCAAGCGCCCAGACAATTCACACAATGATCATTAGAATTATAAGAATAATGGTCCGACTAATAAGAAAATTCGCAAAAGGGAACGAGAAGAAGACCCACCCCTTCAAAACAACTCACTATCCCCTGAGAAACCCAACTACAGTGCAGCGGTCATTGGCTGTCCCAATACCTCTACAGTCGAATGGCCTACAAAAGACCTTGTCGAAATAGAAGATGGGGATATCAATTTGATCCCAGGCAAATTTGGATTCGGAATTGAATTATCCAATTCCTTCAAATGCCGCCTCGATAAAAAGTGGGAGCACGCGATCGTTGTTAAGCTTCTCGAACGTCGAATTGGTTTTAATGTGCTACAGAACAGACTATCATCTTTGTGGAATCCAATCGAGCTGATGAAAATTATCGACATTGAAAATAAATTCTTCTTAATCAATTTCTTGAACATTGATGATTACATCCACGCTCTTACCTAGGGGCCATGGATCCTCTTCGGTCACGTCTTCTCGGTGCAGCCCTATACCCCAACTTTTCGACCCTCCTCTGGTAAGATCTCACTCGTAGTCGCCTAGGTGAGATTTCCGGAGTTGCCAATTGCCCGTTACCACCCCTCCATATTATCCGCGCTCGGAAACCTTATTGGACGAACCTTGAAGATAGACGCGACCACCTAGCAAACACAACGAGGCAAATACGCCCCAGTGGCGGTGGAACTTGACATCACACAATTAGTCCGACCCATCGTCGAACTCGACGGCAAACAGATACAAATAGCCTATGAGCGATTACCCCAAATTTGTCTATCTTGTGGATGGATTGGCCACGGGGTGATGAGCAATCCCTCCAGACCCACATTAGTAAAGAACCAGCATACACCCAACCAACACCCTACTGGAAACCCTTCTGATCATCCACCGAACCCCCAATTAAACCCATCGTTGTCCGAACAGCATGCTAAAACGTATGGACCATGGGTCCAAGTCCAACGGCGCCATCGCTGCACGAGCTAGCTACCAACGGATACACGACATGACAAAGACAAATCTCCTCTCACCGACGTCGTGCGAGACTCGAGGTTCCAACCTCTGAGAGACAACGGCATCAACGCCGCAGAGACTTCCCCTCCTCTAACTCGTGCCCACAACCCTCCAAAATTTTCTCGGACTCGCGTGGAAATGGACTCCTGCAACTCATATGAGAGTCCACCGAAGCTAGGGCCTAGAAGCAAGTCCAGTCCAGCAGCTGCCTATGGGCTTGCGGGCCAAAGCCCCAATACTCCCAGCCCTCACGCACTAGGCCTGAAACTTAACACTCCTACGGCCCAGGATCCTCCCCAAGCCCACTCCCCTTTGCTAAGGAAGGAGGATGACTCAATTCTACCCATTAATCCCCCACTTATTGCCATTTCCATTCCCTCCCACCAGGACTTAATTATACAGGATCCATCACTTGCTCCAGCTATCCAAGCTAATTTAGATAGTTGCGCAATGGAGGATGACATGTATACAGACGAATCCCCACCTTCATATTTGCATGACCAACACCTACCACCACCAACAAAACCTTTAGATCCCGAGCCTTACATTATTTTGCCTCAAGAGGATACGGTGATATTAGACACAGATGGATGAGATGTCCCAACATCCCCTAGATACCATAGAAGTTGGTCCTATGGAGGTCTCTAGCATCTCCCCTGATCACTGGAGTTACCTTCCCCCTCCCCAAATCCCTTTTTATGTCTATCTTTATCTGGAATTGTCAAGGAGCTACGACAAGAAATTCAATCCGATTTTTAAAAATTACGTCAGGATCCATAAACCCATGCTCGTGGTGTTGATCGAGACTAGAGTTAGTGGAATCTGAGCTCATAATATTATCAAATCCCTACCTTTCTTTCAATCTTACAGAGTGGAAGCAAATGGGTTTTTTGGCGAAATTTGGCTTCTTTGGAACTCTGATATCGCTGTGAATATCCTGATTGCCCATCGACAGTTTATCCATATGAATATCACATAGGAGACTACTTCTTTTGATTTCATGGCCATTTACGGAAGCCCGGCCTATTCGCTTCAGTATTTTCTATGGACTTACTTGCAGAAAATAGCCAACATTACTTCCCAACCTTGGCTCATAGGTGACGATTTCAATGCAAAATTAGAAAGCAACGACAAGCATGGAGGGGCTACCATTAACCCCCAGTTCAGAGACTGTGTGCACGACTGCCAACTCTATGATTTGGGTTTCAACGGGCCAAGGTTTACTTAGAGACACAGCTGACTTCTCGCTAGACTAGGCTGAGCATTGTGCTCTACTAGTTGGGTTAATTCTTTCCCCCACACTACAGTCACCCACCTTCCATTCCTCAAATCGAATCATCGACCCCTTCTTATTCAGATCCAACCAAGGCCGATCAAGCCTTTGAACACTTGTTAGTTTCGTTTTCAAGCTGCCTGGCTCACTCATGAAGGATTTACTCGCACCGTCCATGACCACTGGAACCCCGCGCCTCCTAAGTTGTGTGACGCTCTGGGGAACCTTACTATTCACTTGCAGCATTGGAATCACACTACCTTTAGGAACATTTTTCATCACAAGAAGCGACTCATAGCCCGACTGGTAGGCATTCAAAAGTCCCTGGAAGATGCAAACTCTGATTCCCTTCGCAAGCTGGAAGCTTTCCTTCGTACGGAGCTAGAACAGGTCCTTTACCAGGAGGAGTTATATTAGCATCAACAGTCACGCTGGGCGACAAGAATACCAAGTACTTTCATGTAGTGATCATTGCCAAACGCCGCTAGACTCACATCAGCTCTATAACCGATAAACACGACAGGAATCATTTTGACATAGCTAGCATCCGACAGACGACCAAGGCCTACCTTGAAAAGCTATTTTCGGCTGATTCTTCGATCCATAAGGGCCTTCCACTGTAAGATCATTTCCCCCCTCTCTCGACCAAAGCCACTCAGGACTTAGCTAGTCCTCTCATTCCTTCTGAGGTCAAATCGGTCATTTTTGACATGGCCCCGAATAAAGCACCCGAGTATGATGGATTTCACACTTTATTCTTCCAATCCCAATGGGACACCATAGGACCTTCTTTGACGCGGTTCCTTCAACAAGTTTTCTGACATGAGGTATGAGAGTCTGAACTTAATCGCACTATCATGATTCTTATCCCCAAAATCCCCTCCCCGACGTCGATTACTCAATTCCATCCCATTGCTTTGTGTTCTGTAGTTTATAAAGCTATTACAAAGATCATCGTTAACCGGTTGAAACCCCATCTCCATTCGCTTGTTGCTCAGACCCAAGCCAGTTTTGTTCCAAGGGGCCAAATTACTGATAACATTATCTTGGCACAAGAAATTATTCATACCATGGCACAAAAATCAGGCATGAAGGGTTTCTTGGCTATTAAGGTGGACCTGAAAAAAGCATATGATCACCTCTCCTGGGATTTTATCCACGATACCCTCATTGATCTTGGTCTTTTGAGCTCGTTGATCTCTCTCATTATGAAGTGTATTTCTTTGATAACCATACAAGTGAATTGGAAAGGGGGACTCAGTCACACCTTCACCCCCACTAGAGGAATCCGTCAGGGAGACCCGATATCTCCCTACCTTTTTGTCTTGTACATGAAACATCTAGGTCATCTCATCAATTACTCCATCGCCCAAGGACAATGGAAGGCCATTAGAATTAGCAGACGGGGTCCTCCCCTTTCACATCTCTTTTTTGCAGATGACATCTTTTTTACTGAAGCTTCTGTCGACCAAGCCGCTGTTATTCAGGAAATGTTGAGCATGTTCTGTACAGCCTCAGGGCAACGAGTTAACCAAAGCAAATCTCAATGCTACTACTACAAAAATGTGCCACCGCTGCTTGCTAGACACCTGAGCAGACAGCTGGGTTTTAAACAAACTACCGACTTGGGCCGTTATCTTGGAGTTCCACTGCTCCACGAGAAAGTCCAGAAGCGAACGTAGCAACACATCCTTGATAAAGTTCAACAACGGCTTTCCGACTGGTTAGGTAACCTGCTTTCGTTGGCAGGTCGGACCACTCTAACTCAAACTATTATCGCTGTGCTCCCTCTTTACACAATGCAGACGATTCGTCTACCCAGATGCCTGTGCGACCACTTGGAAAGACTGATGCGCAACTTCTTGTGGGGTTCCTCTCAGGGCACAAAGAAGATACACCTAGTCCATTGGGATAAAGTTTGTCAATCTAAGGAGCGGGCCAGCCTCGGCATTTGGAGTATCTGTGAAACCAATGATGCCTTACTTATTAAACTAGGTCGGGCTCTGATTTCGAAGCCGGATGCGCTTTGGGTGCACGTCCTTGTAGCGAAATATAATTTTGATGCGAATAATCCCCCTACTTCCCTTAAAACTAGTAGCGACTCAAGGACCTGGGGGAGCATAACAGCCGTCTGGCCGACCGTGCTCAACGGTCTCCAGTGGGTTATTTGTGATGGCTCTAAGGCTAGATTTTGGATAGACCCCTGGGTGGAAGCTGTAGGTCCTCTTATAGCCCACACTCGACGACCTTTACCTCCGGAAGCATATGATCTACGCGTTCAACACTTTGTGAATCCGGCAGGTAATTAGTGATGGACTGAATTTCAATTCCTTCTCCCTAACTTTATTTGTTTGACCATTGCAGGCATTTTACCGTCCCGGTCACAGTTCGGGCTGGACAAACGGATCTGGGGAAAGTCTGGCTCGGGACAATTCACTTCTACTTCTGCCTATGCCATGCTCAAGGATCCTCCCCCCATGATTTGAGCGGCCTCTGGAAACTCATCTGACACTGAAAAGGTCCTCAACGCATCCGCTCTTTTCTTTGACTATTTGGACAGGATCGACTTCTGACTAACCAACAATGGCTCCGCCGTAAACTGACTTCGAATTTGACGTGCCATCACTACCAAGCCGACAAGTCCTCCCTTCATGTGATGTGTGATTGCCCCAAAGCGAGGAGTGTGTAGCTTCAATTCCCTCTGCCAGTTAGCAATTTTTTTACTCTTCACAGTCAGGAGTGGCTTCACAGCAATCTTCAACTGCACCAGATCGGGTCTGGATTTGATTGGTGCCTAATTTTTGGTACCGCTTGCTGGTTCATTTGGCCCTGGAGAAACAAGTCTTGATTTGATCCACAATTTGCATGGCCAACTTCACCAGGTCAAATTATTATGGACTATACGCATCGGATCCATCACGTGGAGATATGACACAACCGCGCCTTTCCTGGTCGACATCCCCGACAGGAACATCTCATTGGATGGAGCAAACCGATTCCAAGTTGGGTGAAATTAACACTGACGGGGCTTGCAAACGTTCCACCTTATCGGCCACAGTAGGAGGCCTTGTTCGAGATAACTTGGGCACTTGGCTAGACGATTTTGTTCAGAACTTCAACTGGTGCTCTTCGGTTTCTGCAAAACTTTGGGGCGTCCTCTCTGGACTAAACCTCGTGTGGAACCTGGGACACCGCAAGATAATTTTAGAGCTTGACTCTCAGATAGTGATGAGGATTCTGTCGGACTCCACCAAACACACCATGTCACATAATCCCCTTATCATGGGCATTAATAAACTGCTTAATCGCAGTTGGGTCGTGATCCCCTGTCATACTTACTGCAAAGGAAATTGATATGCAGACTGGCTCGCCAATTACGATGTTAATTTTGACACAGGGGTTACCACTCTTGTACATGCACCCTCGGGGTGCAACTCGATCGTTGTAGAGGATATTATTGGGATTAGTCTCCCACATCTCATTATGTAATCTGTAGCGTTAGTTCCCTTTTAATCAAAGAAAAAAAACATTACATTTGAACCAATTAAATATATTACTATAATACGATTTTTAAAGTTAAATTAAAATATTAATTTACTATAATAAATTAAATTATTTATTTAAATTTAATTTAATTAGTTTAAATTAAATTTAAGAGGTGAATTGAATTATAATATTGGCAACATCATACTAAGGGGACATTTGGTTCACAGAGGGAAATAAGAATGAGAATATGAATAAATATAGTAAAGAATGATAATGGAGCATAATTAACAATAAATCTCGTTCCTCTAGGAATTCAGAGGAATGGAGTATTGCTAAAAATGGGGGAATGAAAGTGTTACCTTTGTTGATACCAAATATGAGTTTTTATTCCATATTCATACCCTTTTTTTATTACCCCCAAACAAGCACCCCCTAATATTTGAATGAGCTAAATAACTTTTAGCTTTTATCATATAATTTTTTTGTCTCTCATTCTAAATACATTGATTATTGTATATTTTAAATATTCGATATGAAAATCCATGCGAAAAATGATGTCAAATATTCTATTTATATCTTATTTTTCACATTTTTTATCAATTATATAAATAAAATATTATCAAAAATAAAGTTTTTAATTTTATTTTGAAAATTTAAATATTTCATTAAAAATTTTAGAAATTAAATAATTTAAAAAATTAACACTTTACAATTCATTATTGCCAATTTTGAGCAAAATTGTTATGAATACTTTTGCTACTCTATATATGTGAGCAAAATTGTTATGAATACTTTTGCTACTCTATATATGTGACAATGAGCATATGTATAGAAACTAATCCATCTTCAACGTATGCGAGCTCAAAATTGTTATGAATACTTTTGCTACTCTATATATGTGACAATGAGCATATGTATAGAAACTAATCCATCTTCAAC
>JANZLD010000237.1:5899202-5909959 GCA_026413575.1 Erythroxylum carthagenense
CGCCACCCTCGCGGGTCACGGGCTCGGATATCACTGTAAATGTCGGGTTCGGGTCTTGTCGGGAGTGGGATGCTACACGGCGGGTAATCCCTAATCTCTATAAACACAACTTTCCACTACCCTTGCCCTAACTATCTAATTGGCGTAGTCCATAACTGCTTTATTCCCATTTGCTGGCCATTTAAAGTTAACTTCAAAGATGCTTTTATTATGCCATTGCCACAAAAACCAGTAGACTACTCCATAAATTATGGTCTAGTGAATCTGCTGCAGTTGTGAGTGCTTCATAAGATTGGATTTTACCCATCTCTTCACATCTTGATGAAAAAAACTGTGTCAACCACTTCTGAGGAAAATTTTCACCAAAAAGCTTTCACTTACAGACAACCCCGAAGATCATGCAAAATGGACTCTTCAGTCCCACAGAAATGACATTTGCTATCCATTGTGAGATGTCTAATCACTCGTTGGTGGTTGGTCAGTAGCTTTTGTTTTGCCATTAACCAAAGAAACGCCCTAATCCGCTGTGAACTTGCTCCCAATGTTTACTAAACTCAGGCGTGGTATTGTCTTTGATTAAATTATAGGCGAAATCTATTGTAAATCTCCCATGATTTGTTTGTCCCTAAATTATGGTATCTTCCGCTATGTTTGCTATATTGAGATGAATCGCCGCAATTTCCAGACAAACTGTGAAAGGGAGATACTGATGAAATAGATGCCACTGTCAGAGACCGACTTCATTCATGTAACTCCGCAACTGTGGTGTAAAGAGCGCTCGCTGGAAGTAGAGTGATAACCATTGAAATGAGCAGTCTCCAGTCATTCATCCAATTATCCAACCAGAATAAAACATTCCTCCCATTTCCCTATTTCCACCTTATGCCTTGGCGAACAAACTGCCAAGTTGCGGAGATGCCTCTCCAAATAATGGAAGCCCCCGTCCTATCGAGAGTGAGGGGGATATAGGTGGGGTCTAGTCGATATTTAACCCTTAAGATTCAGACCTAGAAAGCTGTGGGTTGCGTGATTAACGCCCAGCCTAGCTTAGTCAATAGAGTGTCATTTAAAGAGCGAATACGCTTTAAACTGAAACCCCCTGCTTTCGTGGGTTGGCACACTGCATCCCATTTGACTAGATGCATTTTCCTGTATTTACCTGTTGATCCCTAAATAAAATCTCTCATGATGTGCTCTAACTCATCGCAAAGTTGTCGCGGGAGTCGTATTGTTGTATTGTGAAAATGGGAAGGGCCAAAATAACTGATTGAGTTAATGTCACTCTCCCTGCGTGCATTATCTAAGATATGCTGGTAGGTACGCCTCGTGGTACGCTCATAAATCAGCGGGACTCCTAAGTACTTCCCAAGATTGTTCGTACTCGTGATGTTTGGAATTTGACTGAGCCTATGCACCGATGATGGGGAGTCATTCTTGGAGAAAAAAATCTGAGTCTTCTCAAGGTTGACTTTTTGTTCTGATGATTTGCAAAACACCTCAAGAGTTCTTGCAATTATATGCTTTTGGGACTCTATAGCTTCAGCAAAAAGGACCAGATTATCAGCAAAAAAGATGTGAGATATTGGTGGTCCTATAGAGCTCATCTTTATCAGTTTCCAGAGTCCTTGCGCCACCACATTTGAAATTAGATGGCTTAGTATTTCCATGCACAACACAAAAAGGTAAGGCGATAGCATGCCGAATACCTCGTGAGGGACTGAATGGATTCGTACAAGTACCTTGCCAAGCGACTTCCATAATAACCGTCGTAGCACATAATGACTTTAATTAGATGATCCAAAAGCCCAATGTCTATTAGTTTGTTTTGAATAAAATCCTAATGAAGTCTATCATATTCTTTTTCCAAGTCTACCTTGATCGCAAAATATCCAGTCTTCCTCTTTTTCTTGCGCATCGAGTGAATGACTTCCTGAGCTATGGTGATATTATCGGTTATTTGTCGGCCAGGTATAAAGTTGCATTGAGTCTCCTCCACAAGATGTTCCATCTGATTTTTTAGGCGATTCAAAATGAATTTAGAAATTATCTTATAAAGCATAGTGCAGAGATTAATTAGATAGAAGTGAAACATATTAGTAGGAGTGGGGATTTTAGGGATCAGAACCAAGATGGTTTGATTTAAATCCTCTTCCCACCGTCCTAGGCTAAAAACTTCTTTAATGCCTTCTAATTCGACTTTTGTTTCGCTGTTAATTTAATCTCTTTGACTTTCACTTTCGTTTCAATTTCCGATTTGGTTCCGCTTTCCGATACGCTTTCGTTTAGGATTCCGTTTTATTTTTTGGTTTTAGATTGCCTTCGTTTGTGATTTCCGCCACCTTGTTTTCGTTATGATTTCGCTTTTTCCGTTTTCCGTTTCCGTTTCTGTTTTTGGTTCTTTTCGGTTGGGGTCCTGTTCTGAAATCGGGTCCCAACAATTAAGAATATGATAAACCATGCAAATATGTCAACTGTACTACATGTTCAAAACCTTGGATGAGTACATACCAACATTTGCAAAGGTCTCATATATGTCCAACAGTAGAAAATGGACATCAAAATTAACAGGTTACATATCAATAATTGCAAACTTTAATAGGATTGCTAAAACAAAGTGGAAACATGATTGACAATTGTTGTTTTTTTTTTTCTTTTAATTTCAACTAGTTGCCAACTATGGAATGCTGTTGTTCTTGAACTTAAAACTCATGCAGGCACAGAGCATATACAAACTAAGGGCAGAGAGAGATCCAAGAAAGAATTAAGAGTACCAAAGGTCTTGCAATTATAAACTATGAATGTGATTCAATATAAAATGAAGTAAGATAAAGTTAGTAAACTGAAGTTACCTCTTCCAAACTTCTGGACCAAAGTTCCAAGACAAGAGAAGGTAAGACATTAACTCTTGTAGTTGCCACAAATAACAATCCCACAACCTTCACGTGAAAGTAGTTCACACCATCTAAATTATGTTGAAGAGTAAAGAAAAAGAAAAAAAAATGTTTAAACTATATTATCATACCAAATGATTTTGAATGAAAGAATATTTGATTTGATAAATTGCATTAGAATGCAACACAAACAGAAGATATGGAGAAATACATAGCTATAGGAAAATGGTGTACATGATAGAATAGATAACAAAAATTAAAGGTATTTTATACACTAGGAATACCAAACAACCAATCCAAGGCACACAACTAGAAGCCTGTATAGGCCAACCATTTTCCCTAGATCTATAGGGCCCAAAAGATAATAAGTTGAAATATGCAAACTTTTTAACTAAGTTATAATCAACTTAGTACTTGTTTATGCCAATTCTTTAACAATATAAAATTATAAATAGCTTACTCTAGAATAAAATAAATTACCTCACCCATTCCAATGGTCAAATCAGCAAATCCAAAAGAGTCATTCACTTGGATTAACAATTTTTGTCTCCTAAGATTGACAACAAGCATATGAAAATCCTGCAAAAAGTAATTAAATGTAGTTAAAAGAGAAACTCATACAACTTAAGTTCACAAATGCATTATTGGATTATGCTTTCGATTTACCTGATTCCAATTTCGATTTACCTGATTCCAAATGGGCTCACCAGGAGGCACAATGACAGTGGTCTAGTTGTTCTTTTTACTGCATATAGGTTGATCACCCAACCTTAGCACAACATATGGATCTGTTTTACCTACAATGAAAGGGCATCAATGAATACATTCCACAAGCACAAGCATATGCAGAAATCCATAAAAGACATCATGATGTCAATTCAATGCATACTTAAATCACATAAGAGTATAACAATCTATTTTTGAAGTTAGATCAATGTGAATTGTCACTAAAAGCAAAAGTAGACAGTATTATCGAAGAACAGTCTTTAAACACAGTGACAATCCTAACATTCTTTTTTGCTAAGCTAATTAAGAAAGAAACTTATTAAATTTTCAAACTGGTAATCAAATCATGTGAACAACTGTATAATCATTTATTAACAGAAAACCATCAAGCTCAATCAAAGTTCACACTATGATATGTCCCACAAAGATCTATTCCAACAAAGATATTTCATAACATACATATCTAAAGTCCTGAGTTCTTAATAGTTAGCAAGAAGGATCTTTAGAAAGCGTTTTATAAACATATAAAGATCAGAGGAAAATCCTTACATGTGGGGGTAAAAAAAAAAACTTAAGTTATCCCCTCCTCGCAAGTAGTGTAGAAAGATGTCAACAAATCATTTAATCTAAAATTTAAAGATGAGGCTCAAAGCTAGAACATTATACTTTCCAGAGCTTCACTTTTCTGAAGAATATCTCCGCAGTTTCCTTTTGCCCTTCACTGCAATCTGAAATCCAAAATAAGAAACTCACAGTCTCAAAACCATACTCAGCTAAACCATGAATTTGGTAAGCAATAATATTTCAGAGGGAATGAGAAAATAAGACAATCTAGAGAAGAAACTTAAGTAAAATACGAAAATAATAATCAACAAAAAGTACATTTTTTGGAAAATCCTAAATGTCCAATATGTGAAAAAATCCTAAATCTAAGCTAACAAATAGAATAAGAAGAAAACTATGGATGAGTTACTGACCTGATTCATGACATTGGGATGAGCTTCAAGAGGAAGCCACCTTGTAGCAGACGAACTTTCATCTACAGTTGTCATTTTCTTCCTTTTCCACTTCAGGACTGAACTTCTTAATGGCGCTGAAATTGACTTCAAAGCTTCTCTCCATTTGGTCTACTCTCATTCTTTGATGCGTGGGAGTAAACCAATGAATCAAAGAAAACGAGATAGCGCAAGGGTGAGACGGTAAGAGAAAACGAGAGCAATGAAAGAGAACAGAAGAGTCTGGAGAAAACGAGGAATGAGACGTGAGAGAGTAAAATGTAACGAGGGCAAAATAGAGATTAAAAAAATTATCAGCTGATTGGGATGAATCGCTTTTATAGAGGACCTATAAAGGAGCTTGTTTAAAATCAGCTGGTTGGGTTGAATCAACTAACCCAACCAACTCTTTACCAAGCAACCTAATTAGCCTTTTTATAAAATCAACAAACTAAAATGAGTCAATCAACTAAAAAAGAGCTTATTAGCTCTTCACCAAACAAGGTCTACATTGCTATTCACGCAAGTGTACTTTGGTTAGGTCTAGACCTTTCTATATTTAAGTGTTCGAATCTGGCCTAGCCCATGACACGATTGGACTTTGTTATGTTAACGTAACCTACATATTCTATACATCTTGGGCTTATCATGTACCAACTGCAGCTACCTACTGTTATATGGATTTCATTGTTGTCATCACCATCCATGTTACGCGTTCCTCTGCATGGAAAACGGATTTCTGTTACTCCCTTTCCCATCGAAAACTTCATCCGCTAGCCATCACTAGAAACAACATTGACGTTTGAAGCTTTTTCCCTTCAGGCACTGCTAGCCCGTTAGAGGGTGTCCAGAAGAAGAGGCAGTAAGGACGAGAACGTTTAAGCTAAACAATGAGGAAGTACGTGGCGGCGATGATAGTGGTTGCGACGGTGGCCGTGGTTGCGGCGGGTGCTGCATACAAACGAAGGAGAGACAGGCAGTGGAAGCAAACGCAACGGATTTTGAGAAGATTTGCGAGAGAATGTGCCACTCCTGTTCCCAAGCTATGGGAGGTGGCGAACTCGTTGGTGTCCGCCATGGAAGATTCACTTAATTCTAAAGAAAATAGTACCCTTCACATGCTTGTTTCCTACGCTAGTTCACTACCCCATGGGTATTAAGTACTAACTCCGGAATTATATCCTCTTCCGTTCTAGATTCTTTAACATTCTTGTTCTTGTTGGAACTAATTGTCATTTCTTGATGCGTTTTGTCCTAGGAACGAGAAAGGGTTATACTACGGTTTGAATTTGCAAGATACGAGCTTTCTGATTTTATGTGCGCGACTTGGTGGGAGAAATGAACCTGTTTCTGATTTACATAGAGTGGAGATTTCTATACCATCAGAAATATTATCTGGTACTTCTCAGGTACATATGTACTCAAAGTCTCAAACTATGTTCTTCCAGGAATAAAATGTTTCAAATCATGGTTAGGTTAAACATGTGCAACGTTTTGAACAATTAATTCAACATAGTATATATGAAACTACAACTGGAAATTTTCTGTTCTTTAGGAGCTGTTTGACTTTATGGCCGTGGAGGTAGCGAAATTTGTTTCAGAACATTCAGGGAACGATGAAAAAGGTGATGCAGGAATAGAGAAGAAATTGGGATTCACTTTGTCATGTCCGGTGGATCAAGATGTTGCCACCTCTGGCTCTGCCATTAAATGGAAGCGTTTCTCTGCCGACGATCCAGTTGAGTTTTCTTCGACTTCCTTCATCTGAGATTATGACTTGAAATGATATTATCAATTGAATTAAGAATTAATAGTTTCACCTGAAGAACTTTTTCAAAATCAACTCAGGTTGGAAATGCATTGGTGAATGATATGAACCAATCTCTGAAGAAAGTGGGACTAAACATGCATGTTTTCTCACTGGTAAAGGTTCTTTTAATCCAATTTGTCTCAAAATAAGTTGGACATTTCAAAAGTACCCAAGTTCATGTTCTATCTTCTTGAGCAGGTTGCTGACAATACAGGAAACTTGGCTGGAGGAAAATATTATGACCTGGAAACAGTGGCTGCAGTTACTTTGGGATCAGGAACAAATGCTGTTTATTCAGAATCAACAGAAGAAATCGACAGAAGGAATGCCTCTTCAGTACCCAAGTCAGGGGAGATTGTAAGAGAGCTTACAGGATGCTGCTTAACTTTATGTGCAATCATCAAACCAAAAATTAGATAATGTGTCCAAATCTTTCAGGTTATCAGCACTGAGTGGTACAACTTCAATTGCTCTCACTTTCCTGTTACCGAGTTTGATGCTGATTTGGATGCAGAAAGCTTAAATCCTGGTACTCGGGTATGCAAATTCTTGCAGTTTTTGTCCAAATATATACGAAACTGGTAATTGAAACTGACTTCTGATTCATTACTTGCCTCAGATATATGAGAAGCTGACTTCGGCATTATACCTGGGAGAAATCGTTAGAAGAGTCTTACTAAAGGTGGCCCAAGAAACAGCTCTATTCGGAGAGGACGTACCGGCAAAACTTTCTGTTCCATACGTACTGAGGTGAACAAGAAATGACAATCTAAGTGGAATCGTTTCTTGGATTCTCCGTTTCTTTAAAAATTGAGATATATCAGTGCTTACTGATAGTTTTTCTGTGTCTAATTCGACATTTTATTAGTTCACCTGACATGGCTGCCATGCATCAAGACATATCAGAGGATCACGAAGTGGTCAGCGACAAGCTGAGAGAAATTTTTGGGGTGAATTCTATCTCCCATTTCTCGCTTAGTGATTGCATGCAGAAATTAATTATCTTATTCCACTGATCAGATAACGTATTGCACTCCGACGGCGAGGAAATTTGTTGTGGAGGTCTGCGATGTTGTAGCAGAAAGAGGAGCCCGTCTCGCCGGAGCTGGGATTGTGGGGATAATAAAGAAGCTTGAAAGAATAGAGAAGAAGAGGAGTGTGGTGGTTTTGGAAGGTTGTCTTTACGAGCATTATCGAATCTACAGAAACTATCTGCATAGCAGTGTGTGGGAGATGCTTGGCAATGAGCTATCAGATAATGTAATAGTTGAGAATTGCCATGGCGGTTCTGGAGCAGGAGCTATCTTTCTGGCTTCCTGCCAATCAGAAGACCATAAATCCTAACACCCTCTATTCACAAGCTGGTAGCTTGAACAAACATTTAAGGTTTTACGGGTTTTAAAGGACTAATATTCCTCCAGAATTACAATTTAAGGAAGTATTCAGATCAATATTTTATCTTCATTCACTATGCCACTTAGAAAGTGAACTTTACCTGAATTACAAGGGAAACTGATCAGAATTGATGTTTTAGTACACTGGTAGATAGAACTAGATTGTCTCTTCGGCAAGCAAGCGGGAATCTTGGATGTGACAGGAGCCAAGAAAATGCATGGCAATATGGAAGTGAAACCCCACTTTTTGGAAGAAATCAACTTGAAGCTAAACTAGCTGAAAAGGACTCAGCTTTAACTTGAATGATAAAACAATTATCAGAATCTTCTCTTCGATCAATTACCCTCCAAATTGTTCCATCTTTAAGTAGAATACGGCCAAACTCAAGACATATGGGTGACCTCATTGTTGGACGAAAATTTAGCAGCAAGATAAGGTGTCTGCACCATTATAATGCATCCAGATTTGTGTTTGTTTGGTCTGCGGGTACTTCTTCAACGTCGCTAACTTAACACAGGCAAAGCGTCCTAATTATCAGCTACACTCTTGCTTGTTTGGCAGAGATTGGAGAAGATAAGATCACAAGAATCGGTCCCTCCACACTGTGATTCCACCAGCTGTTTCTACCTCTTCTGGACCACCATTATTGTGGAGCTCCTTGACTCGCAGTTGGATTGCTATGTTTTGAAACTTAATTTACTCTTTTTTTTTCTTCCTTGAACCATCGAAATTTAAACTCAGTTGAACAAGAAACCCCCCTAGTTATTTCGAAGTGTTATACTTGGATTTGTTATACAAGCCTATCGAATGGCGAGGCACATTGTAATGGATAGCAGCCGACACATATGTTCCGCAACTGTGCAAGGGTGCAAGCATTGGAGACAATTTCCCGCGGCGTGGTGGATCCGGATTGCTTCCTTCAGGACGAGGAGATATGGGTGAAATGCAACATAATGAAATAATCACAGGTGATGGAAGGGAACTGGGCTATTACTTTTGGAATGGCTTGCTAAATGTTTTAAAAATAGGCCAACAAAAACCTTTTTGAAGAAGATTTTGTTTGGCCGGAAGATAGTAACTGGACGGTTATGAAGTATGTGACATAGATAGTAAGGACGAGGGCAGTGAAAAATTGTATGTTTCCGAACCCAGCCATACCGGTAGGCAATCTAGTGGTAGACCAAACCGTCGACAGACTGGATTAAGTTAAACATGAATGGAGCGGTTAAACAAAGGTCACATATTGCTTCTGCGAGGGATAATTTGTGATTGGCACCAGAAGTGCTACGGAGGTTTTACACAACATATTGGAAGAAGCTCACCCCTAATGGCTGAACTCTAGGGAGTCCACTTGAGCCTCACTTTAGCTTGGTCCCTTAGGTATAATTGAATTATATTACAAGTGAACTCTTTGGAAGTTATTAACAAGTACCCAGAAACTACTCTATCATAATTGAGAGGTGCAGCTTTAACATGTGTATCAGAAAAGAAATCAATGTGCCGATCACCTGATCGCCCTACCAGCTCTGGCCACCCCAAGTATGCATATTTCTCTTATGTCAGTCCTGGAGCTCACTCAAAAAAACATGCAAAAAGCAATGTGCCACAGGATACTGTGATAATTAATTTTTTTTCACTTTTTGAGTTCCTTTGGTATCCAAAAAAAAAATTCAATTTAGTGATTTACTTCAGGTTACTTGATGAACAACAGATTATGAAGCTTCTGCTTATTAGCAGAATCAATGACATCCATTCTCATAGACTAAAGAAAACAAATGTCAACTTAGTCTAATCATTATCACTTATCTCATACCCACAAATGTCGATTTGATGGTATTATTAAGGCACTACTAATTAATTCTCTTAAAGCCATGACATAAAAGGAGAGAAGCCAGCATTATTTGTATCTTAATATGGTATTAAAAAAGAGTGATACATCGGTCCCAACTAATTAATTTAGTATTATGTACAAATAATTGTGTGGCCTTTCATGTGGAAGGAAAGGGCCTATTGCTGTAAGGATGGAATTAGATATCTGATTTGAGTAACTATAACATTAACAACTCAGTAAATAATTCGTTAAAACTGTTTCTAAATAACCCGCATAAAATTTGATTTAAGTACAAACAATTGATAAAATTAATTCAAGTCACTTTATTTGCAAAAATACAAAATAAAAGTTAGATACATTGTAACCTTCCTCGAAAATCTCCAAAAGTAAGGTCTTTTTCACATGGAATGTTAACTTTAAGTTAAAAAAAAGCACACAAAATGAGTCTCCATTTCTTTATAGTTAATAGGCAAATCAAATGGGCTTTTTGAAGGTTAAGTGATGTGCGTATGCTTTACAGCTTTAGTGCTTGTAATCATCTTCCCTTCCGTGTAATTATACTCTTCGACAAATTATATGCTCCTTCTAAGCATTGTCTCTGCCCTAATGTCCTCCAAAGAAGGTCAATCTTTTAATTTAATTTAATTTTTTTATTTCAGCCTTTTGATTATTAAACTTTTTAGCAAAAGTTAACAACATTTAAAAATTGAATTAGAAGACCCAAATGTAAAAGACATAAATCTCTTTTATATTTTAACAAACTTTAGAAATATTCCTTTATTTTAAATTTTATAGCTTGTTGGTAGAGCTTTTTTGAAAAATGCTTTTCTAAGAAACCATTTAACTTTCTGATCGTCGTTTGAAAAAGAGTTTTTTTTAGAGAGCTTCATACATTAAACTGTTTAGCAATATGAAAATAAAAATATTTTTAATTTTAATTATATTTTATTTTATAATAAAAACTATTTATGCATATAGATATTATTTAAAATATATTAACCAATATGCAAAGCACAATATATTGATTATTATATAATTTTAAACAATATGAAATATAAATAAAAATATATCTAACCAAATCTTTTATATGAATTATAACATAAGTAAAA
>JANZLD010000237.1:5927150-5942170 GCA_026413575.1 Erythroxylum carthagenense
GAAAAAAAATAATTGACAGTCAAACAGTCAACTGATTTCTTAATAAAACTCTTCTTAAAAAGATTTTACTGATAAAAGCCAACTAATATTATATAAATTCCAAAATAAACGTGAAAATAAGTTTGTGGGTATTGTGAAAATTATGCGTAAAATATAAAGACAAAGGGACTAAAAATTAGGCTCATTAATTGATTTGAAAAATCTACCCAAAAAAATATTTTTTTAGAAACTTCAAATTTAAGCTTCAGATATATTTTAGCTACCAAAAAATTCATATCTAGTAAAAAAATTACTTTTCCATTTTATAACCAAATACTCATTTTAAAAAAATTTGTAGTGAAAAAAAAGTAGTTATTCATCTTCTAAAAGGTCAATCAATCAGGCACTAAGCTTATATATTTATACACCTTGATTCAATCACGTAATCTTATAATTTTATACTTTGTTGATTATAAATGCACAATCAATGTCTACAACTAACTGTTCAAATCTACATGTTGCCTTTAAATAGGACTATTAAAGACAGATATTGATACCTCTTCTTGTATACGTATGGTTATCATAGTCTCTTCAATTATAAACTCCTTTGGAGTAAGTAAGTCTATATATATGTAATAGAAAAGCTACAATCATCAATTTACATGCATAAGCAGTTCTTAAAAGAGCTTAACAAACCGTAACCTAAACTACCTGCCTTGTGCCAACACCCTTCAGTGGCCTTTGATTGGCTACAAACCTTAATTTAGCTGAAGAGAGCTAAATGATATAATCATACTTCAACTGCCATCACCAAACTCTATCACTCTACTTCAATAACATATCATCAAATTGGTTTCATTTGCTTATCTACATGCAACATGCAATATATATTAGCTTTTGATGGATCACCATACATGCATTGCCATTAAAAAAACAACGAATTATATATTTAAAAATTGATATTAAATTTATTGTTAATATCGTTAACCACTTTCTATGTTATTGAATATTTATATAAAATACTAAATACCCAATTTTAAAAATACATAAATGTCTCGTTTGATTGACAACCAATCAGTTATTTTTTTAGCTAATCAATTTTCTTCAACTGTTTGACTCTTCAAACAGCTACGAAAGTTGTTTGGAGAGTAGCAGATTCAATGACTGATTGAAGATAAACAATAAAAAATAAAAACGCTTCTATATAAGAACGTTTTCATCAATTAGCCAAAATTTTAACTATCAAAAGTCAATTGTACCTTTTAATTGAGATTCCTAAATACTTACGTTTTAGAAACAATATTTGTTCTTATAATTATTTTATGTAATTATAGGTTATAAATAAAATATAAACCTTAAATAAAAATAAAAATGAAAATAGTTTCATAAATTTTTTATAGATGATGAAACAGTACAGATGAATATAACTTCTCCATAATATAATTTTTTGTAAGAATATTCAACAAAATATTAAGATATATAATATTTATATCTTTATAATTTTTTAAAACTATTTTTTTATAAGTTATTTTATACGTAAATAGTTAACTTTACTATATATTTTTAACAAATAAATAGCTATCAAGTACAAGCTAAGTCAATAAAAGTTTGAAAAACATTAGAACTTTCCATTTTTCTTTGGGCATTCATTCACGTTTTGGCAGAGAAAAAACATTATTCCTGTCTATTTTCCCTTAACTATTTATGGAACAAGAAGAGTCCAAAACTCAAAATAAATGAACTCCCTTTTTTTTTTTTGCAATTATGAAAAAGTACATACAACTTCCGTTGCTTATGCTTCCGAAAACAAACTCCAAATATTTAAAGCTCTAAACTCCACCACCTCTCCTACACACACTCTTCACTTGCCAGCCTCTCTCTCCTTCCTCCACTCTCAACTCTTCGTACTCCGCCAGCCCAACGGCGGCGTTTTAACCAAGAAAATGCGAATATTACTCACCCTCTTCCTCCTCCTCCACCTCCACCTCCACCTCTGTGCTTCACACGCCGTCTCGGAGTTACAAGCCCTCCTCTCCGTAAAATCCGCCATCTCCGACGACCCCCAGTCCGCCCTTTCGTCGTGGAACTCCTCCACCTCGGTCTGCTCCTGGACCGGCGTCACGTGCGACCATTCACGGCGACACGTGACCTCGCTTGACCTTAGCGGTTTGAACCTCGCCGGGGCTCTCTCAGTCGACGTCGCTCACCTACGTTATCTCCAAAACCTCTCTCTCGGTTCCAACCAGTTTTCTGGTCCCATCCCTGCCGAGCTCTCTGCCATCTCTGGTCTTCGCTTCCTTAATCTCTCCAACAATGTGTTTAATGGCTCGTTTCCTACTGAGCTTTCTGCGCTCAAAAACTTACAGGTTTTGGACTTGTATAACAACAATATGACCGGAGTCTTGCCGTTGACAGTCACCGAAATGCCCACTTTACGTCACTTACATCTTGGTGGCAACTTTTTCTCCGGTGAGATCCCGCCGGAGTACGGCAGTTGGGTGTTTTTGGAGTATTTGGCTGTTTCTGGGAATGAGTTGGTTGGTCATATTCCGCCGGAAATTGGTAACTTGACGAAGTTGCAGGAGCTCTACATTGGGTATTACAATACATATGATGGTGGATTACCCCCGGAGATCGGAAACTTGTCGGAGTTGGTGAGGTTCGACGCTGCAAACTGCGGGTTAACCGGTGAAATACCGCCGGAGATTGGGAAGTTGCAGAAGCTTGATACTCTGTTTCTTCAAGTGAACGCGCTTTCTGGTTCTTTAACACCTGAGCTTGGTGCCTTGAAGAGCTTGAAGTCCATGGATTTGTCTAACAATATGCTTACAGGAGAGATTCCGACTAGTTTTGCTGACTTAAAGAACTTAACTCTGTTGAATCTTTTCAGAAATAAGCTACACGGAGCGATTCCGGAGTTCATGGGAGATCTGCCGGAGCTTCAGGTGTTGCAGTTGTGGGAAAACAACTTCACCGGTAGTATTCCCCTAGGTTTGGGTTCAAATGGGAATCTTGAGCTTGTAGATCTCTCGTCGAACAAACTGACTGGAGCTCTGCCTCCTAACTTGTGTTTTGGTAATCGGTTACAGACATTGATTACTTTGAGCAACTTCTTGTTTGGGCCGATTCCGGAATCTCTTGGTAAATGCGAGTCCTTGAATAGGATTCGAATGGGAGAGAATTTTCTTAATGGGTCGATACCAAAAGGACTTTTCGGGTTACCGTTGTTGACGCAAGTTGAACTGCAAGATAATCTTCTCGCGGGAGAGTTCCCGATAGCTGAATCTGTTGCCATCAATCTAGGCCAGATTAGTCTTTCTAACAATCAGTTATCTGGGTCGTTGCCTCCTAACATTGGCAACTTCTCTGGAGTTCAAAAGTTGCTTCTTGATGGAAACAAGTTCTCTGGTCGAATCCCACCTGAGATTGGAAGGTTACAGCAGCTTTCGAAGATGGACTTTAGCCATAACAAGTTTTCGGGTCCTGTTGCTCCGGAGATTAGCCAATGCAAGCTTTTAACTTTTGTTGATCTTAGTAGGAATGAACTGTCTGGGGAGATTCCTAATCAAATTACCGGTATGAGGATCTTGAATTATCTTAATCTGTCAAGAAACCATCTTGTAGGAAACATTCCCTCTTCGATATCTACTATGCAGAGCTTAACCTCTGTTGATTTCTCTTACAACAATCTTTCTGGTTTAGTTCCTGGTACTGGTCAGTTTAGTTATTTTAATTATACTTCGTTTTTGGGTAATCCTGATCTTTGCGGTCCCTATTTGGGTCCTTGCAAATATGGGGTTGCAAATGGAACCCACCAAGCGCATCTCAAAGGGCCACTCTCTGCTTCTTTGAAGCTATTGCTTGTTATTGGCCTCCTTGTTTGCTCCATAGCATTCGCAGTTGCAGCCATAATCAAGGCAAGGTCTCTTAAGAAAGCCAGCGAGTCTCGCGCTTGGAAATTGACTGCTTTCCAGCGCTTGGACTTCACTGTTGACGATGTTCTAGATTGCTTGAACGAAGATAATATTATTGGTAAAGGAGGTGCTGGGATTGTTTACAAGGGTTTTATGCCAAATGGCGATCACGTCGCCGTCAAACGGCTACCGGCGATGAGCCGGGGGTCTTCTCATGATCATGGATTTAATGCCGAAATACAGACATTGGGGAGGATTCGGCACCGATATATTGTGAGATTGTTGGGGTTCTGCTCTAATCACGAGACAAACCTCTTGGTCTATGAGTACATGCCTAATGGGAGCTTAGGGGAGGTTCTTCATGGCAAGAAAGGAGGCCATTTACACTGGGACACAAGGTATAAGATAGCTGTAGAGGCTGCCAAGGGACTCTGTTACCTCCACCACGATTGCTCGCCGCTGATTGTTCACCGTGATGTGAAATCAAACAACATACTTCTCGACACCAATTATGAAGCTCATGTTGCTGACTTTGGTCTTGCCAAGTTCTTACAAGATTCTGGCACATCGGAGTGCATGTCTGCTATTGCCGGTTCTTATGGGTACATAGCTCCAGGTACATTCTTAATCTTTGGTATTCCTTCCAACTTAATGTTTTGCGGAAATTTTTACTTGGTAGATAATGTTCTGGTTTCAATTATGTCAAGTTGAGTCGAATTTCCTGTACGATCTTTGACTTATAATATGATTTTGCTGTGCGGAATCTTAGCTTTCATGTGATTCAAATTTTCATTGTACTTTGGTCGTTTTCTAGACTTTGATCCCTGTTTAAGCATGACATAGGCATAGTAGATTGTAATCAGTAGTTAGAAGTTGGTTTCACTTTTCGGTCACTCTCGAGTTTGGCATTGAAATTAGGTGTCAGTCAGCTTTGAAAGTACAGGAACCAAATGATTCTTTGCTGTTATCCACTTAAGCAGTGTAGATCTCATGATGTGCTTTTCCCATCATAAAAGGTTTCTAAAATGGGCTTTAGCTAGTTTGTTTTACATTACTATATTAGTAACCAAATTGACCCTATTATGTGCAGAATATGCCTATACTCTCAAGGTTGACGAGAAGAGCGACGTATATAGCTTTGGTGTGGTTCTCCTGGAACTAATTACTGGTCGAAAACCGGTGGGAGAGTTTGGAGACGGCGTGGACATAGTTCAATGGGTGAGGAAGATGACAGACTCCAACAAGGAAGGTGTTCTGAAAGTCCTAGACCCAAGACTTCCATCAGTTCCATTACACGAAGTGATGCATGTGTTCTATGTTGCAATGCTGTGCGTGGAAGAGCAGGCCGTGGAGCGTCCTACAATGCGGGAAGTGGTTCAAATCCTGATGGAGCTCCCTAAACCACCAAGCTCGAAACAAGGAGACTCAACCATTACAGAGTCCACACCTCAATCATCCACTGGTTTAGACTCTCCTAATGCACCAGCGAAGGATCATAATCATCAACAACCACCACAAGCTCAATCGTCACCACCTGATCTTCTTAGTATTTGAAAGTGCTTTTTCCCTTTCCAGCTTTAAGTTTCAGGGAGAGTAAGGGTTGACTAAATTCCAAGAATCGTGTTAGCTTCCAAATATTATGTTTCTTCTTTTGATTTGGTGTTTTCTCTAACTTCAAGGGTTGTTCAATGTCAGCAAGTTTTTTGGTGTACAGTAGGGGGAGGGGGGTTATTTGCTTATAAATTTGTCGTTTTCATCCTGTACCTGGAACTACTCTTTCTTCGCCTGCTTTTACTCTCTCTGGCTAACTCTTTTATGGCACAGCTGTTCACTGTCTAGCTCAGAATAAGCTTCACAAACTCTATTTTTAAAGAGCTTAGACACAGTTGGGAAAGATTGAAAGAGACAGTGAAATGGATTAGGCATAGAAAACCGTGTTTCTGGTCTGCAAAAGCCAATAAGAAAGAGGATAATCACCTAACAGAGACTGGTTCTCAATTACCGAGATTGCAGGGTTACTTACCGATCTATCTGACCTATACTGACCCTTTTTACTCTGAATCAAAACTGAACCAGCAAAATGAGTGCCTTTTTTGGGGGGTTTCCTTTAAAAGAAGCAAAAGAGTACCGTTTTAAGACTCCATACATTTCAAGCTTTGCTTTTTTTTACTCAGGTAACAGAGTTGAGCAACGCAACCCCATGGTTCGGCAAGTGAGTCACATGCAATGTTGAAAATCTGAAAGTGGTATTAGTGAGATTTGTTGTCCTTGGTAGTTGTTGAACCTCGAATCGTGTTTTTTAAGTGTAACGGCAGATTCTTTGCATTGTATTTGTTTGTAGTTCGTTGTAAGATCGACCCTATAACTGAGAGTTTTTCTAAATGACCATAATGCCGTTAGTGAGATCACCTTCCTCCTGGTCCTGGTCCTGGTGTTGGTCAAAACAGGGCAACCTTTAATCATATTGAGGATTTGCTTTTCTGGTTGCCTATGGACTATGGGAATTACTAAGATTTTTCGGTTAGGTTGATATTTGGTTGGCAGAATATGACGTATCTCAAGATTTCACGTGGAGGGTTACTCAAAGTTTCGAATATTATATAATTATTTTTTTTAAAAATAATATTATATAAAAATTTGTAGAGTAAAAGATACAAATATTTAAAAATCTTTGATATTTAAAAATTTTAAAAATTCTTTAATTTTTAATAATCTATATTATGAACATTAAATTTAGATTAATCAAATGTAATTTCTTAAATTTAAACTAAATATTAAATCTGACTTAATATGAAAACTGTATTTATTAATACTAAATATCATTTTAAATGTTTTTAAATTATAAAATACAATTTAATTTTTATGTAATTAAAATGTATTATCTTGTATGTAAAATTTTAAATTCTGAACTCATAATTTATTAAAATCCATCTAAAATTTTAAACATAATAAATATTTTTAAAAAATATCATATATTGAAATATAAATATATTTTTTAAATAAAAAAATTTAATTTGTATCCCCAAAACATTATAATTCTGAATTAACACCTAGTTTGTTGGGTATATATTCAGAATTGGCGTTGATCAATCATCAGCTCCTTAATTGGATTAATTATGAACACTTCACTTTTAATAGGAGTGTAAAAATTGGAGCTACTAAAGAGCTTAAGAATTGATAAGAACTTGATACTGAGTAAAAGAGAGGTCAACGATCAATTATCAGCTGAACAATTAAGTATGTAAAGATTTCTTGTGCACAAAATGTACGTAAGTTTTAAGATGAGATCTGAAAAACTTAAAATTAGCCTTACTGAATCGAAATATCTAATGTAATTTTAAAAAGAAATCGGCGTTGATCAGAAAAGTCAGTGAATGGTTCACCGATCATAATTTGATTAGACGAGTGTAGAAATCGATGGGTTGGTATCACCAAAATTGTTTCAATCACTCACTTTCGCTTGTCCCGTCTTCCATTAAATGCTATAGAAATTAACCATCGAAGAGAGGTCATTAGCTAACAGGATTGATTCTTTGTTTACAATATCACAAAATGGTAAAAGAACCTCACCCTACCTAATCACCTCTCTCACCACATAGAAATGAAAGATACTATATTGTATACCTTTTACATCAATATCTTAGTGTAAATCTATCATCAGTAGACTGGTCGTTGAATTCCCCAAATAAATACGAACTAACTACTGCACTTAGATGTATGTTGAATGATTGATATAGTTGCGAATAATGGAATGGAAGTTGGAAGAACTCTAGGGGCTAATGATCCTAAGTACTTCCAAGAAGAAAACCAAAAGATGAACAGTGAGCAGCACAGCCTGCGCTGGGAAGCACCAGCTACCAAGAAACTGATATTTTATTCTTTCCATTATATTAGATAGAGATTTGCATGTAAAGTTTAACGTAACGATGGAAAGTTGTCGCTAAGTGACAAAGTAACTTTAGAAAAAGAAAAAATGGATAATAAACATGTGACAGTGGGAGACCAAATCATCCTCTCTTTTCGCCATGAACGTGTATGTATCGTGTACCTGCAAAACCAAACTATATGATCTTACTCTCTTCGTTTTGGAATCTGCTTTTGCCTACCGTCCACTACACATCCAGTTTTTGTCCTATCTTTTAACCTAGACATGGAGATGCATAGTTATGCTCCGGTGCAAAAACATGTTGCCATGGAAATAGCAAATCTCGCTTTCTCAGTTTCCTTTTCATCCTTTTGTTTTTCTCGGTGTCGATCACTGAGTGGTCCCTTTTCCAGTCTTTCCCTTCAAATTTTCTATCCCAACAAACACTGCACAATTCCAATCCAAGTCATTATAGCTTGTGTGGAGAAGAGTCCACTATGGCCTGTCAACTTATAATTATTAAACGTAACATACCAAATAGGAGATACATGAAATAACTATAAATTACGAATTATAATTAAATTTATTTTAAAGTTAAAGTTCCAACTTTAAAATTAAAATTTGTGTGTGGAACAACAGGCACCCACATGATGACTGTCCAAAAGTTTACATTTGCCATGGAACCTGTTTTAATCTTTGTCTTCATTGCTACCTTATTAATTATACTGTCTGGAGCTTGAGTCAACGGATTAAATGCCCTCTATAGTTTTGAAATTTGCCTTTTGGAAACGAACACAGTCAGATTCTGCACACAATCATTTGTTAATTCTCATGGATATAGTGCTCTTTGATTCTCTCAACACGCTTCGTCCAAAGCCTGTCCTGGAGCTATGATTCCGAGAATTTTTTGGAAGGAAAAGAAAAAAGAAAGCAATGTCTCGTACTTGTAGAGTATGATACAGTGAAAACCCTCATGTTTACCCAACAAGTAAAACTGGGAAAAGCTGTAGTTCTGCACTCCTAAATCTGTTGTTACGATCTTCATCGTAAAAGCTTCGTAGAAATTCCGTGTTTCTGTGAAATATTGAGATCGGATAAGCTAATTCCTGACTTCAGGGTATAACAGTGACACTAACTTATTACATACCATTCAATACTAGTCTCTGCTGGTCTTCTTGTAACTGTTCAATTACATGCACAAAATCCACTAATGTCAGCCATTGATTTAAAAAAAGCAAAGAAAAACCTGCATTGGTTCAATCATCCAACAACTCCCAATATTTGTTCTTATGCAACCTCACTTCGAAAGAACAAGTATGGACCCATGAGAGAATTGGGTGACTAATAACTATGTCTCTTTCTCAAAAGTGCAATCGTTTTTATATTCTGAAAGGATTTTCTTTCTTTCTTTTTTCGCAGTAAAAGACAGAACAAGATAAGATGAATGTGACAGACAATAAAATCCAATGATTTTATATACATCCTTTTGTTCCACAAAGGCATCAACACCTTCTGTGTTAGGAACAGTAGTGGGTCTCTCTTAGTTTCTCACTTTGAGCTGACCTGACCTGACCCTCTGCAGCAGGCAAGTTTAGTTGCGTGGTGATGAAGGAAGCCACAACTCTTTGTGTAACCAAAGAACCAGAGAAGTTGGCGAGCATGGGTTCTTTGAATTGTGTATAATAATAACAATAGACTCGTGTTACCTGTTCAAAACTCGAAACGATGGAATCTACACAACTGTAATTTGCTATATCGAAGAACGATTAGATAAGTCACTTTTTCAAAGTCCATTAAAGCGCTTAGTTAATGGGAGTCATTAATAATGCAGAGCTCGAGGGGGACACCTATGGCATGTTATTAAAAAAGGGTTTGGACTTTGGTGGGGTGATTTATGTAGGAAAAGCAAAAGCTAAAGAGGATATGACCATGGCTTTCATGTTCACGATCTTTGAAAGCTCAGTTCAAGGAAGTGGTAGGACAAAGAAGTGGGGGGAAAAAAAAAAACTGTGGATAGAGCTGTAAAGAAGATAAAGAGCTTTTGCCTGTTTAGTTGTAGTTAGCCTTTTTCGTTTAGAGTTTTTTTAAAAGTTTTTTTTAGAAGAATGTTTTTAAAAAATTTGGTTGATTTAAAAAAGAGTTTTTCTAACGAGTTTACATAATAGATTATTTGAAAACGTAAAAATAAAAATATTTTTAATTTTAATTATATTTTATTTTATAATAAAAATAATTTATGCATATAATTTTTTTTAAAAATATGTTAAATAATATACAAAATACAATATATTAATTATTATATAATTTTAAATTATATGAAATATAATAAAAATATATCTAACTAAATATTTTATATAGATTATAACATAAATAAAACTAATATAAAAAATAAATATTAAAATATATAAAAAGTCAAAAAAATATTATATAAATTTCAAAATAAATATTCAAATTGAGTAAATAGTTAAATACATAATAAATTATGCATTTTATTGTAATAGATAAGATGAGTTTAGATAAATATGAAGATGAGTTTGTGGGTGTTGTAGGAATTATATGTAAAACATAAGGATAAAAGTGACTAAAAAATAGACTCATTAATTGATATAAAAAACATACTCGAAAAAACTGTTTGAGAAGTTTTTTTTAGAAGCTTCAAATTTGAGCTTCTTAAAAAGCTATATTTTGGCTACCATAAAAAAGTCATATTTATTAAAAAAGTGTTTTTTTATTTTACAGTCAAGCATCTTTTTTTTATAAAAAAGTTTTTGTGGTAAAAAAAGTACTTATTAATCTCCCAAAAGCTCATCCAAATAGACACTTACAAGTTATAGCTCCAATTTAAAAAAGTATATTTAAATAAGATTATTTTTAAAATTTTTATTTTATAATTATCAATAAATTTTAATTACTTTCAAATTTATGCACATTAAATAGTACATATCTAACTTTTTAATAAATAATCCATAAAAATTAGTAATTTTTTATTTTAATAATAATTTATAACTAATAAATACAACATATTTTCTAATATTGTATTTACTATTTATATGAAAAGACATAATTATTTATTTAAATTTAATTATTCAAAATCACCAAATATTTGTATTTGATGGATTAAAAGAATCTTAATTATATATTTATAAAATATTATACAATATAATTTAAAAAATAAAAGGAAATATATTTATAAAAAGATTATTATAACCATTCATTCAACAAGTTAAAAAGCTTAGAACACTTTTAATTATAATTTTCCCATAAAGTTAGAACATGTGTTATGAGAAGAAAATGTAGATAACAAGTATTATTATGAACATGGGCTCCAACATCATATCTCTTTAAAGGAAACTTTATCCAAAGTCCACTCTTCTTTCTTCATTTTATATATCTTCCTACTTTAGTGCCCTTTTCCTGTTTTTTATTGGTACCTAAATCTTTTTGGAGAATGAAGGAAACAAAAGGTTAATTTTTTAAAATTTTGAAAATTTAGATACAATAGTCTCTTTATTAGCATAATTTTTACCGAAACAAGTAAGATTTTTATTGAATATTATTATTATTGTTACATCATATTCTCTTATCCTAGGCATTAATGAGTTATTTACTTGAAACTCATTGCGACATATTTTTAGGGAAGGCAACTGGTGTACAGACTAGCTTGCTAATTTTACAGCATAGTTTGAGCTAATGAGTATTTCTTTAGAAAATACACCCATAGGGTACCTTTCAATCTTCTCATAAGATATGTTGAGGATTTGTTTCCCACTATTAGTTATATAATTTGTATTGAATTTTCAAAAAAAAAAAGATACCAAATGATTTTGTTTTGAAAAAAAAGAAGACGTGTATGAGTTCTGTTATGTACAGAGAAACACAGGGCTGTGTCGGTTCCTGAAGAAAATTCTGAAGAAATGGAAAGAAGGGTCGAGCTTCACGGGCCTTCCTCCATCATTTGCTCAGCTTCACTTTTTCATGTACTGTTACCCCCATGACAATCACAATTCAAAGTTTTTCTGTATCCAGCGACACGTTATTCGATACTAAGTCCTTTCGTAGACAGTCTCACCTACCAATTATTCACATCCGCAACCAAAGGTCAGACAATGCTTCTACTTTAATCAGAAACTGTTTAAGTTACTCCGTGTTCTTGGCCCCAAGTATGGGTTTTGGTCGATAGAGTAAAGCCCTGTAAGCTGATCAAGTAAGACGAAACAGAGCAGATTAGAGTTAAAGGCTCTCCACAACAAGTTTAATGGTTCGTAGTTAAGCTTGGAGTCAAGAAACAGGATGGATATATTCTGTTTTCAAAAGGCTCAGCTTTAACGTCCAATCGTGAGACTGACATTTCTCTGATATGTATAAATGTCACCATTTGTCCTTACAGTTGCTTCTTGTTAATAGCCACTTCCAATAATGGGAAGGTTCAAGCTCGGGTACTCCCATATTTTATCCAAGCAACTGGTGTAGTATTCGTACTTACTGACAAACGTTAAAGAATATGACAAGGGTACGACGAGATGAGTACCAAGAATTTCTTTACTAATATCCCTTGGTTAAAACAGAGACACGATCACTTATTAACTCAGACACCGTGAATTCAAATCAACGGATGGCAGAGGAAAACACCATGAAAGACGTTGACTTTGCAAGCAACTTCTTATTTCCTGACAAAGGAGACCCCTTTCTGAATGCTTCCTGCCAATTCTTTCTTTGCTTTCTCCAAGCCCGCCCTGTAATTTAGAACAGATTAAGGTTTAACTTTCCTATCATCCAAACCTCTGATTGTAAGCAATGATTTTAACTGAAAACCTAGGAAACAAACCTTTCGTACTCATTGAGGGGTCCCAATGGGTAAATTTCCTCGACTCCTGAACGACCAAGCCTTACCTTGGTTGCGAAAAAGGGAAGTTCTGTCACCTGTATAATGCAAGGATAGGTTGCGTTAGACCAGAAAAAAGTTCTAGATGTTTAAATTTGAAATGGGAAATCGCAAGAGACGGTGATGTAGTAGCATACCTCAGAGGCTACATATGCACATTCGATAATGTTAGCATCTCCCCTCAAACCCCGAAGGCATGCGTCTGCAAATTTTACAGCAGCATATGCCTGCAATTTGTCATTTGTCATGCTTATTTGATTTCAATCATACAACACAAGTAAATTTTTGGAATTAAGTGGAAATAAATTAATAACATGCAAAAGGACAAATTACTAACCATTGACAATGTCGCAGAACCTGATCCAGCTTTAGCCTGGAGGCATGTCACAGTGAAGATTCAAACACAGTCCAAGAAATGGCAGGATTCCAATCAAATAGCAAACTACAATCATACTAAACCAAACTAAACAATGCCTATAAACAATATTCCATGAAGCAATACAGAATCCTAATCACTCTCTGATCGATATGGCCCTTCCCTCTAATAAAGACCCTGAATGTTTCATTCACTATCTAGCAACTATTTATGTGTTGCAACCATCAGACACCATAACTGAGGTTTATGATGGTTGCATGCGACAACTCTAGCAATAGGAAAGTTGATCCATGTCACAAACTCAGTCATGCAACCATAACTGAGGTCCATGAATCCAGACCGTTCTCTTTCTTGTCCCCTCCTCCAAAATCCCCCAACCCTAACACACAAAAAGAAGGTAGAAGGGAGAGACAAAATAAATAATATATTTGACTAGGAAATGCTCTGAACTAGTTGTAGGCCACTTGTGAAAATTATATGGAAACTCAATTTCAAAGTAAAGAAGGATGTCAACAGAAAGATTCACATACTTCTCATCTCCAAGTTAAGCCTAAGAACTTTATCCGTGTATCAACAAACTCACAATAGCCTGCAATTCAACAGAAAGCAATAAGTAACATTTCTCTTTACCTCAACAACTTCTGTCCCACCATTTTGAATACGATTTGTTAAGTACTCAATTTCCTGCTGCGTGAAAGAGCACGGAGGCTTGACCTAAAATTAGAAAAAAAATGATCCATAAAAACCAAGTAATATAAAGCATTTAGTAGCAATCACACAATACGTGTAAACTAAGTTCTTTTCGAACCTGTGAGAGGAGTGGTAAAATAGTAACTCCAGCATGACCCCCAACGACTGGCACATCAATTTCTCTAGGATCATGACCCAAAACTTCAGCCTAGAGTTTCATAGAGAGACAGAAGAAAGACCAAAATCAAGTTCAGCAACGAAATAAGTTTGCAAACCAATCAATTTATGATAAAATGTCAAAATCATCAGATGTGAATTGAAAACAGAGCTAGCTATCTTGATTATTCGATAATGCTGGTCTGAAAACCCTTAACCACTTGAAAATATGATCTTATATGCTTACTTCCAAAAATTAGTAGTTGCAAAAACTCAGCAACAATGAGCCATCAAACTGTTGATTTTTACTGCTTTCACTCGAAAGACTTTCAGAAACCATTTATTGAAAGGAATTCCATTGTTTCATGGAGAAATCATTTAAGGTGATCAGATGGAAACAAGGAAAGCATCTAGATCTGCTTCTTCCACACAGGAAACAAATTCCATACAGTTCTGAACCAAGAAGACTACTCTATTTTCTTGCACATTATCACAGATGACCATAATTAATGCATAATAAACTCCACATGTATACAGTGAAAACGGAAGAAAACAATCATGCTGGTTACACAGCAAGATAAGCCAACCATCAACATCTCATTAACTACCAATCATGAAGTAATCGTCACCAACACAAAGAAGGTAAATAGAAAACAGCAGCACCACTTACCACAAACGTATTGGCTCTGACAACATCAAGCATAGTCACCCCCAAAACTCGCTTTGGGTTATAGGTACCAGCTTTCTTGAAAACTTCAGCAGCAATTGGCACTGTAGAGTTTACTGGATTACTGATAATGTTAACAATAGCATTTGGACAGCACTTGGAAATTCCTTCACACAATGTCTTAACAATTCCACCATTTATGTTAAACAGATCATCTCTTGTCATTCCTGGTTTCCTAGGAACGCCAGCAGGAATGATGACAAGATCCATCCCTGTAAGCGCATCCTCCAGTTGCTGTTGACCCAAGAAACCACGAACCTACATATGCAAACAACATTGAACTTTTTTTATCATTATGTCCTTCAGAATCCCAGTAATGAAATGCTTGTATTGTGTCAGTCCAGAAAGCCCCAAGGTTAAATATTAAAGCATAATGGGATCAAAATCCCCACTAGTATGAAACAATAGAAAGTGAAATCAAGCAATGATCT
>JANZLD010000237.1:5949507-5965123 GCA_026413575.1 Erythroxylum carthagenense
TTCCCCTTCAAGCTCAAAAGCTAAATCAATTTTTCTCAGCGCTTAGATCATTATTCTCTTTAAGAACTTTTATTAGAGGTATTAGATAGCATCTAATAAGCCTCTTTTCATTAAGAATTTAAGCTTATTCATCCTTCATGCATTTCATCGAACACCTTGAGGGCAAAACCATCTCAACCTTATCTACACACAAATCCTTTAATTCTTTCAATTATAAACATGCAAAACATTCACACAAGACCAATCAAACCTAAATTAACAATTGAAATGCATTAAATCACTCCAAAAACACATAAAAAAAACCCAACCCACGCCTTACTTACCTTCGGATCCAACAGAGGAGAGACGCACGTTGTGGTCGCCGGAGAAGACGGACGTTGTGGTCGCCGGAGACGCAGCAGCTGGTCGGATGTACACGGAGGACGAGCTTCGCCGGAGGAGAGGAGAGAAAGAGAAGAGCAGCGTCGGGGAGAGGAGAGAGGAGGGACGGCCGCAGGCGGATTTAATTTAATTTTGGCAACGGAATTATCCATCGGTATAATTAAAAAATACCGTCGCAGAATTAAGCTTCCTAACCTAGCTTCCCGACGATGTTTTGCAATATACCGACGGCTTATTTCCGTCAGTGAATCGACAAGTTTCCCGACCCAAATTTAAAATCCATCCCTATTTACAGACGGGACTGTATTCATCGGCATATTTCCGTCGCTATAAGTCCCCGCGAAATTTTCCCTCTAACTTTGGCAACGGATTTGTTGACCGTCGAAAATTTTCTTTCTTTCACCGACAGATTAGGGTGTCTCGTCGCAATTCACATTCGATATACGTTCCGTCGGTATATTTCCGTCGCTATTTAACGATTTCTTTGTAGTGATAAGAACCAGTGAACAAAACTTGATCCATTTGTTATTCGTTATGTTTTCCTGAGATATGCAACACACAAAAAGGGCTATCGGTGCTATGATCCCACTACCAGATGTCTTTATATCATAATGGATGTCACCTTTCTTGAATCTGAAACTTTCTTTGTAAAACCCAATTCTCATTCTTGTATTCAGGGGGAGTTGCTAAATGAAGAGCAAATGGTGGATGGTTGGGAACGTTGGCCAAACTTTGAAAATAACAGTGGTGTTATGACTAAACTACTTCTAAAAAGTCATATGGAATCAATGATGATAATGATGTCACCAGAAGATGAAAGTGATGGTGCTGATACTCGGAATGAGCAAGAGCAGTACCTTATATACGAGCAACCCCTCTTGTACCAAATGACAACCACTCTCCTAAGAACACTCTTGAGGTAAAAAATCTAAACTATTCTCCCAATAATACTATAGATGATTCTGTTGGCTATAGGTTACCTTTCAGGCACAACTGTGGTCAACCACCAAATCGATATTCACCTGATCATAGAGAAAAGAAATCAAAGCATCCAATTGCCTATCATGTTTGACCCAAAAACTATCACCACCCCTCTAAGAATTTGTGCATAAGTTATCATCTGAGTATGTTCCAAGTACAGTACATAAGGCCTTAAATGACCCCAAATGGACCCAAGTAATAATTGAAGAAATGATAGCATTGAAGAAGAATGATACATGGAAGCTCACACCACTACATAAGGGAAAGAAAACAGTAGAGTGTAGATGGGTGTTCTCCATTAAATACAAGGCAAATGGGTCAGTAGAAAGATACAAGGCAAGATTAGTGGCGAAAGGATATACCTAGACATATGGTGTAAACTATCAAGATACTTTTTCACCAGTTTCAAAGTTAAACACTGTTAGAGTGTTGTTGTCTCTAGCTATAAATTTGGATTGGCACTACATCAATTCGATGTCAAAATTGTCTTTCTTCATGGGAATATTGTTGAAGAAGTTTATATGGATATTCCACCCGGGTTCACTACATCACCACAAACTGGAGTTATATGTAAGCTACAGAAGGCACTATAAAGACTAAAACAATCCCCCATAGCATAGTTTGGACGGTTTAGTCTGGCTATGAAGAAACAAGATTTTAAGCAAAGTAATTCAGACCATACTCTGTTCTTGAAGCATCGAAATAGAACGGTGATGACTTTAATAATATAAATTGATGATATGATAATTACAAGGAATGATGAGGAAGAAATCTCTAGCTTATAGAAGCATTTGACAACTGAATTTGAAATGAAGAATCTTGGGGGATTAAAATATTTTTAGGTATTGAAATAGCTCGATCAAGTCAAGGAATATTTCTCTCACAAAGAAAATATGTTCTTGATTTGTTGACTAAAGCAGAAATGTTTGAATGTAAGCTTGTAGACACACCAATGGTTCAAAATCATGGATTAGGAGCAGATCCAAACGAAATACCCATAAATAGAGAAAGGTACCAATGATTTGTTGGAAAATTGATTTATTTGTCTCATACCAAACCAGATATTACCTATGTTGTAAGTTTGGTGAGTCAGTTTATACATAATCCTAGTGAAGATCATATGAATGCAGTGTTACGGATTTTATGATATTTGAAGTCTTCCCTATGAAAAGGGCTCATGTTCAAAAAACATAATCATTTAAATATTAGTGGCCTGACTGAGTTGGAAGTATGATAAACAGGAAGTCTACATCAGGCTATTTCACCTTTGTAGGTGAAAATTTAGTCACATGGAGAAGCAAGAAACAAAAGGTGGTTGCTTTGTCTAGTGTAAAAGCAGAGTTTAAAGGCATAGCTGGACGACTTTGCAAACCTCTTTGGCTCGAGGGGTTACTTTAAGAAATCGGCTATTCATTAAGTTCTACAATGAATTTATTTTGTGATAATAAAGTAGCTATAGAGATTGCGCAGAACCCAGTTCAGCATGACCGAACAAAACATGTTGAAGTAGACCGACATTTTATCAAGGAAAAGCTTGAAGCTAAGATAATTTAATTTCCTTTTGTCAAATCAGAAGATCAATCAGTAGACACCATTACAAAGGTTGTTTCAAGCAAGGTTTTTTATAACTCACTAGACAAGTTAGACATTGGAGACATCTATATACCAACTTGAGGGGAAGCATTGGCGTGAGCTGTTAATAGAAGATTTTGTGGAGAGATTATAGGAATATTTTCTTATATGGAATACCAGGTTCATAGCCTAAATTTGTGTATAGTAGTTAAGAATAGATTTCTTATATATGCTATATAAGCATTCTCTTATATCTTGAAAAAATATATACAAAAAAAAACATTTTTGTGACATTTCAAAAATGTTCCCTAAAGACTTTTTGAAAGATCAAAATGCTTTTGTATAAAAACTAAAAACTTTAATGTCTTTTAATGAATGTAAAGACTCATGTTGTTAAGTGAAATGAGATGTTTATACATAACGAGCTTTTTAAAACTTCAAAGTGATTATATGAGATCACAATTAACATTACAAACTAAAGAATGACCTTGCTAAGTCTTAATCATCTTTTGTTCTTGATTTGATTAGATGATCACAATTAACATTACAAACTAAAGAATGACCTTGCTAAGTCTTAATCATCTTTTGTTCTTGATTTGATATTCGTTTCGATAGTTACAAACTTCAACTTCTCTTTATCAACTTTGCAATTTATTTTATTGAGTTTATGAATTTATTTTGTTCTTATATTATTTTTCATGTAAATAATAAATTCATTAGTAATAACTGTATTTTGTTATCATTTAGACATCGATTAGTAGAGATTAGTACAACATTAACCATATAAATTACTAAAGTTAATGATTTCTTTTTTTATTAGTAGAGATTCACCTTAATATCTCTTCTCATCTTTATTGATTTAAGTATTATCACTTTGTTGTAATTCCATTTGTTTAAATCTCATCACTTTGTTATAATTCCATTTATTTAAATCTTATCACTTGCTTATAATTTCTTCAGATATGATAAGTTCAAATCTCAACATTTCGCACTGGTTTACATAAATAAATAGCATTTGTACACCTTCATGTAAAACACACTCAGAAAAATACAAATCACCTCAATTACACTATATATTTATTCCTTTTATGGTATTAGAGCCCACATGAGCATATTTTTTACATTTTTTCTTAAGTTCTTTTACCCCTCTCGACTCTGTCATCTATACCAATCTATCTACACAAGCATGACAATAAATAACAAACTTGATTATAAAATGAATCCAGAAACCATTACATTACGAATCACCAACATTACCAATTTCTTCACCATAACTCTAGAATCACTTGTTGCTTTAATATCACCTCTCTAATCACCATTACTAGAATCTCAACCCCCGTCACCTCCCTCTCACCTAATGGTTACTCAAACTTGTAATTGCACTCACAAACTCAAAACTTTTCCTAATCATATTACTTACAACTCCACCACTCATTCATCTCCTATACTTAATCCCACTTCATTTACTCAAATAAACAAATTTTCTCAGTAACATCGAGAAAAGCTTAATGAGTTCAAGGCTCTTCATCACAACAACACTTGGTTTCTTATTCCTCCACCTTTATGTGTAAATATATTTCATTGGAAATGGATTTTTCAAGCTAAACTTAAACCTCATGGTATTCTTGATTGCTAGAAAGCTTGACATGTTGCCAAAGATTATCACCAATCCCTTGGTCTTGATTACACTATCACTTTTAGCTAAAAATTGGTTGATTTATCAGCTAGATGTCAGCAATAGATTTTTACAGATAAATCCTCAAAAACCTATTTTCATGTATCAACTTCTTGGTTTTGTTGATAGTCATCATTCTCATTATATTTGTTGTCTTTACAAGGCTCTTTATGGTCTCAAACATTGCCCCTAAGTCCTAGTTTCACAAATTAAGTGAAAAACTCACAGACCTTGGATTTATTTCATCCGAAGCAAATATTTCTCTTTTATTCACTCCAACTTTACTCATATCACTTTATTCTTGTTTAGATGGATGATATCTTGTTAATAATTCTTCGTAAAACTTTTTTCTAGACTTTCTTTCTTGATCTCCATACTACCTTTACCATTAAAGACCTTGACCCTCTTTACTACTCGCTTGGAATTGAAACTACATTTACATCTATTGGTCTTCTTCTCACTCAGTCTAAATACTCTCGTGATCTTCTCTGTCGAGCTCTCTTGTTTCTTCAAAACCTATCTCTACTCTCACTATCCCATCCTTACCTATCCTATTGAATACCGTAGTTATATTAGATCCCTTTAATATATCTGTCTCACCATACTAGATATACAATTTATTGTTAACAAAGTTTCTCAATTCTTGAACTACCCTATTGATGTCCACTAGACAACTGTTTAATGCATTTTATGGTACCTTTGCTCCACTACAACCCATGCCTTCATTTAACCAAACCTAAATCATTTAACCTTACATGCTTATTTGAATGTTGAGTGTGCTAATTGTGTTGAAGATCGTTGATCTACATCTAGGTATTACATTTTTTAAGTCCTCTAATTTCTTAAAGTTCCAAAAAGTAACCTACTATTGATAAGTCCAGTAATGAAGTTGGACACATGAGTATTGCCTTTTATGCTATCGAACTATGCTGGATCAATCCTCTTTTCAGTGAAATTGGTATATTCGACATCAAGTCACTCTTGTATTTGGGATAATCTAGGAGAGTCTCTCATGCTCGTATCAAAAATATTGAGATTGACATTCATTTTGTTCAAGATTTGGTTGCCAATAAGTCTTTATAATTCTTCACAATCAACTTCTCAACCACTCACTGATATACTGACAAAGCCTTTAAGATATCTACCGTATTCATTCAGTTACATAACAAGCTCGCTGTTGCTCCAAACATGAGCGTGCAGAGAGTTGTTAGGAGATATTCACCTTAGTAATCTCTTCTTATCTTTATTGATCTATATTTTATCACTTTGTTGTAATTATATTGATTTAAAACTTATCACTTTGTTATAAGCCCCTTGGATACGATAAACTCAATTCCCTGCATTTAACAGTGGTTTACATGTATAACTAAGTTGTACACTTTCACGTAAAACACATTTAAAAAATTAGCTCAGTGTAAAATAATTATTCCTAATTGATAAAAATTTAAAAAGATAAAATTGAGTAAATGCGTCAAAATATATTTATAATCTAAAAATATGAATTTATTAACTAGTATCTAAAATCTAATTTAGACCTTTTAAGGTCATTTAAAAACAATAAAGAAAACTTATTTGTATTGGCCTGTTTTTCAAATTAATGCTCAAATTGGCCTAATACAAAAGATTGAACAATTTATAATTAGGCCTACTTTTTGAATTATTACAAAGTGCGAAAATAATAATAATAGTAACTTAATTTTAATTATTGATTTCTCCTATCCAAATTTTTTGTACAAATAGTGTCTCTATAAGTAAAAATCTAAGAACTTTAGGGTCATACAAGTACGTCTTAAGGTAATTAAAAAAAAAACCCCAAATACTCACCCAAAATCGGATGTAGGATATGTCCAAGAATTGATGATGTGATCAATTGGTGAGTGATGATGAGCCACTACAACCACTAGATAGATAGTAATATACTTCTAGAAGAGGAATGTCATTTTTGGACTGACATAATCGGAGGAAGGAACCTTTTATGGGTTACTTTGAATGTAGAGGATCATTAACGTATAAGGCACAACATCTCCACCCCCATTTTTGCCTTAACGTAATACAATTTTAGTTGGGTTGGAGACAATACATCAAATTTTGAAAAGCGACGGCAATGAGCCCCACAAGGGTTTAGATTCAAGCGTTTTTAACGGGTCAATTTATGAGTTAGGTCTAGGTTAACTCGATGTCTAACTATTATAAATAAAATGATATCATTTTATTTAGAAGAGTTGAGTTTCGAGTAAGGATAGACCTGAGCAATCTAAGCCTAAACTCAATTAAAAAGAATATTATTTTATAATTTAAATTTTTAAAAAATTATTTAAAAAGTTAACATGATTGACTCATGAATCGGCTATTCTCATCTCTAATTTTGATAATTTATTTAATCATAATTAGAGATAATAATTAATTAGGTTAATTTTGAGTTATTTATAATCTAATTTGACCTAATTTCTTAATATGTAATCTAAAATTTATTGTATTAAGTTTAAATCCAAATCCAAATAATATTATTTAAATATAATTGATAGGAACAATCATATTTAGTACAGTTAATTACAATAACTATCATATTTTTTAATTGATTTGAATTAAATATAAATCAAACTTAAATTGAACAAATGAATTTAATTTATCTATTTTATTTGTAATTACAATATTACAGTTAAAATTATAATTATATTTCGTTGTACTAGAAATATATACTTAACAATAGGAAGAAGACCAACTTAATCTCTCTCTTTGCATATTAGTCTTCCTGTTGCAGAATTCTCTTCAACCAAACCACCAAACCATATCCATTTAGGTGAAACTATGTTCATTAGGGGTAATAACAGAAGAAGAAGCCATGTCCAAAAGGATGAGGAGGAGATTGATCATTTTGGATTGATTCCCAGGTGTAATCTAACAGTTGAAACGACAAAAATTGAACAGAGAAATGGAGATGAGTAAGAACTAAATTCTGGGACTTGATAAAGCGGAGGTAATTGCACCATCTTTATCTTTCAATGATTCTCTCATTGGTGCAACAGACCAAAAGGAACAGAAATTAGCGTACAAAACTCCATGGAATTCTGGTTGTCTTGTCTGTACAGTGACCCAAATGGAATAATTAATAGGTAGGCATGGGACCATTGAAAGAGAGAGTTTGTCTTACCAGAAAAAACGGACCAAAGGGTAAGTTGAAAAGAGCCTTTCACCGGCCACTTAAATATCAGGAAAACGAAACACACACATACAGTACATTGTGACTCGTGCCTTCTTCTCCAAATCACAACCATAAAAAATAAGAGAGGCAGTGACTCTTCTTCTTCACTTGGATACATGGGACCCCTGTTCCATTTAAAACACTCTCTGCTTCTGCCATCTCTTTTTAAAGACACAAGCTTTTTGTTTGAGCGAGATATATGGAGAGATGGAGTTACTCGTGGGGTTGGAGTTAGAACAAAAGATCAGAAATGGCTCGTGAGGACTAGCACTTCACATCTTTCTCAACCACCCATTTGGGTCTGTTCCTTCTGGGCAATCTTTAATGACTTCACTACCCTTGTCAAGAAAGCGACACAATGGTCATTTGGGTGCATTCTTAATGTAGGTGAAGACTACTAAGATGTAAACTTCTCTTTCTTTTCTTTCTCTCTTTCTTTTACAGCAAGAGCATTCACAGGAAAAGGCAGACAGGATGGAGCCAGGCATTTGTAGCAATAGCCCTGCACTTAATTTTAGCTTTTTTTTCAGTGTAGTAGTACCTCTTTTTTGACTATATTTTGCAATTGAGTTTAATCCTTGAGATTATTGGAAGAGAGACAAAGGGGTTCATCGATCAATATGAATAACTATCAAACAGCTCTTGAATTTGATTTATTTACTGTAGATCCTGATTCTTAAATCTTTTCCATATGTACATGAAATGGATTATCATGCCCTTTGCGTGCTAGTGATGATTCAAGTTCTTCCCATTTTGTGCTATGGCTCTTTATCTTTCAGTGATTGCTATGCACTTCAAGTCATCTTCTTTTTGAATATCACCTGTGGTATTCATTAGACTGCACTAGTTTCCAAGAGTGGATCTTTGTTTGTTCCTTTGAGGCCTCAGGTTGCGGTTTAATTGGACAAACAAAAGTTGTTTCTAGCTAGCTGCAGAGAAGTGTTGTTTTGCAATTCTTTATTTTCAGCTAGCATCTTTGGCCTGATCTCAGCCGGCGTGCTTTTTGACTTAGTATTTACATTTCGATAGCACCAAAGCATCCGCATGAACTTCCCAAGATTGTTCTCACTGTTAACTTGTATACATAAACTTTCTGTAGCTTAACCTGTATTTGACAGAAGATGTTTGTCGACAAGTTCATAAATTTTCTGTACCTTAAACCTTTATTTGCCAGAAGAAGTTTGTTGACAAGTTCATAAACTTTCTGTAACTTAACCTATATTTGACAGAAGATGTTTGCTGACAAGTTCATAAACTTTCTGTAACTTAAGCCTGTATTTGACAGTTGTTTGTTTCCCTGACTAACTTGCAAGGAAGTATCGTACTCAATATTACTTCCATTTTGTATGAGCAACAATGAATTAAGCTTAAGCCACTCCGTTTCTAATGGGAAATTATAGCTGCATACAGAGTCATTTCCTGGCATTTTATATCGATAAAACGTGTAACCACTTCTCTTTTATCAACCAGTCGGAACAGTTTATGTTTGTCGTGATTCCTTATAGCGCATATAGTAATAATGAATACAAACATGCTGCCTGTATCTGGGACAAACAGTACGTGTTTCATGCTCTACTTAGACTGGACCTTGTCTGCTGATACGTTCACATTTTATAATGAAAGATGTATGTGTTTACAATGTTTCATGCTCTACTTGATCCTTTGGACTGATGATAGTTTGAGATATTCGTTTGGCGTCACTTTCTAATATAGAAAAATCAATTTAGCCTGTTTACAAATACAAACATGTGTTATGTGACTTGAGCTTATAACTTCATGGTTACAAATGAGTAATTTTACTAGTCTTCTCTTTATATTCCAACATAGAATGATTAACAAAAATTTTAATAATTGGAAGACTAAAACTTTAAAATTGAAATACTAAGAATATTTTTATCCTGGATTTTATAATTTGATCTTATACATGTGTCACTTTTATAGCTTATATCTTACCATTTAGCACCTCTAGCCCGCCAATTAGTCAGTAACAAACATATTTTATTTAATGATTGTATAGTAAATATCACGTTATCGGTGCAAACCCCAAGATATTATTACAGGGATTTATTCATTTGCCAAATATAACTATAGAAAAATTATATATCAAATAGAAATATTATAAGATAATTAAATAATGTCTTAATAATCAATATATGAATAGCCCAATGCATTGACGTAGGTGGTGCATACCTTTACCGCTTAACCAAGTGATTGGGGGTTCGATCCCCGCCTTGGGCATGTAGAGAACCTCTAGGCTAGCTGTGGCCCTCCATCAGGAGATGCATAACGCAGCAAAGGGAGATTAGATACTAGTCCGCCAGTGGATACCTCCTGGCTAAACCCAAAAAAAAAATTGATATATGAATAATAAAACAGTATTAATTAAGAATACTTGTATTAGAAATATGATTATTGTTATGAACTCTGTACATTTATATTATATACAATACACGCAATTGTTAGCGCATAGGACAAAAACTCATATATTCTGTTATTATTCTTTATTCAGTACAGAACACGAGTATGGCTAATAATTCTGCTCCTTCTCTCTCATGTAACAAACTCTGCTATAAATGATTAATCTGACGCACACCCATAGTGTGCTGAATTCTTTATATAATACATAACATTTTCTTTCTTGGTATCAGAGATAATTTTTTTCTTCAATGGCTTCCTCTTCAATGGCATCCCTACTACCCACATCTCTAAAACATACTCCCTTTTCAATTCCTCCAGCCAAACGACCTCTATCAAGTTGGATAAAGAAAACTATCTCGTGTGGAAATCTGTAGTCTTACCACTGATCGAAGGCAACTTACTTGCGTCACACATTAACGACACTGGTTCAACACCTCCTAGGTTCATCTCTGACGGAGCATAAATGATTCCAAATCCAGTCTTTGACGAATGGTATGCTGTTGACATACTTCTGGTTGGCTGGTTACGTAACACAATGACCCAAGAAATTGGCGCTCAACTACTTCACTGTCGCACAGCTCTTGATCTCTGGGTTGGTGCTCGCACTCTTACCTGCGCGTCAATGAAATTACGTGTTATGGTGCTCAAGTCGGAGCTCCATCAAACACACAAAAACTCAATGAGGATGGATGAATATATTAGTAAAATGAAAAACATTGCAGATCAGCTAATATTGGTTGGAGCTACTGTTGCCACGGAGGACCTCATTCTTCATACACTAAATGGTCTAGATTCATAATACAACACAGTTGTGGTAAAGCTCATCGATCAATCTAATCTCACCTAGATTGAAACACAATCTACTCTCCTTGCATTCGAAAGTTGACTAGAATAACTTAACCATTTTTCAACTCTATCAGTTCAACCTACTGTAAATCTTGCTCACCAAGATTATGCTGAAAATTAGTTCACTAATACAAAATCAAAATATCACCAAGCAGAATTTATGGAAAAGGTCACGTGGAGGCTCGCGAGGACGACGAGGTCGCGAAAATCGTGGTGGATTTAATAATGGAAATCGACCTTATTGGCATTTATGTGAGAAACCAAGACATGTAATGGTAAACTGCTATCATCGTTTCGATAGAAACTTTCAACCTCCAAGGTTTGGACATGGTTATGGGCATTATTCAACTCCACAAGCTTTCTATGCTAACTCATTTGCAAGTCACTATGCTTACCTACAGATAGTATCCGATCAATCATGGTACATGGATAGTGGGGCAAACTATCACATGACTCCTTATGCTGATCAACTAGAAAACATCAATCATGTAGGTAAGACTCATCTTTATACTTGCACTGGAGAACCAACTCGTGTAGTTGGAATAGGCTCTACTTTTTTACCTACATCAAATTCTAGAATTCATCTCAAAGACATGTTGTTAGTACCATCTGCAACTAAAAATCTTATGAGTGTCAATAAACTCACTAAAGACAATTCAGTAGATGTTTATTTCACTAATGATGGCTGTATTGTAAAGGACAAAAAGACAAGACGTCCTCTAGTGCGCGGGAGATCAAGCCAAGGAATGTATCAGATGTATGAACATGCTCCAATAGCTGCTCAAGCTCAAATGGAGTCACTTACACAGAAAAAGGAGTTTCTAAAATGGCACTACAAATTAGGACATCCTAGTGATAGAGTTTTAAAGCAAATACTACATAAATGTAACGAGGATGTTCAATATCTGGATTTTGTTTGTGAAGCTTGTCAGTATGGCAAATCAAAACAGTTACCATTTTCAAATCTGTGTCTCATGCTTCTTCTCATTTGGAATTGGTTCATACAGACCTTTGGAGACCCTCACCAGTTCAATCAATAAGTGGCCATCGGTTCTATATACATTTGGTTGATGATTATAGTAGATATACTTGGATATATCCACTGAAACACAAAAGTGAAGCTATAAATGCGTTTAATGTGTTTCGTGCACAAGTTGAGAATGATTTTAACACAAAAATCAAAACCATACAATGTGACAATGGAACTGAATACAGACCCTTTGTAAATGTGACACAAGAAGCAGGAATTACCATGCAGTTCACATGTCCGTATACTTCTGCACAAAATGGGAGAGCTGAACGTAAGCATCGACATGTTGTTAAGATGGGACTAACACTACTCGCTCAAGCTCAGCTGCCTCTCATATACTGGGTAGATGCCTTTCAAATGACAGTATATCTCATCAAGCGACTACCAACACCCATACTTACAGGTTTTACTCCTCTATTTCAGTTTTATAAAATATAAAAACTTACAGCCCTTCGGTTGTGCATGTTATCCGTGTTTAAAACCATACAATGAATACAAGTTTCAATTCCACAGCCAGAGGTGTGTATATCTCAGACTTGCGTCTCAACATAAAGGATCCAAGTGTCTCAGCTCTTCGGGAAAAATCCTCATCTCACGGCATGTTATATTTGATCCCTCATTCTTCCTTTGTACTGCATGTTTTTTGAACCGACGAGTGCGCTCCACTGAAAATGAATGCATTATACCCTTGTTGATTACTCCGAACAAAGAAAGTCATAATGTTCTAGAATCCTCAACCTCTGGTGATGAACATGTTAGTTCGTCAAACAAATCTCCAACAACTATACTCTCATCACAGTCTCGTTCACAAGGCCATGAATTTTCTTCAACAAATACAACAAGATTTGGTGAACCAAGCATCGGTGAACAAGAAGCAGATCTGTCCAGAAATTTACCTGAAAGGCAGGAACAAGTAAATACACATCCAATGACTACACGAGCAAAGGATGACATATTCAAGCCGAAACACCCATTTATTGGACTCCTTCATTCAGAAAAATTATGTTCAACACAGATCACAGAACCTCAAAGTTTCACAGAAGCCTTAGCCTCACCACATTGGAAGCAAGCAATGACAGATGAATGTAAAGCTCTCTAGCGTAACATCACATGGATACTTGTCCCCTACATTAGTACACAGAAGATAGTCGACTGTAAATGGGTTTTCAAGACAAAGTTCAAACCCGATGGTTCCATCTTTAAGTACAAAGCTCGACTAGTAGCAAAAGGGTTCCAACAAACACCAGGCATTGACTATGGAGAAACATTCAGTCCTGTAGTTAAACCAACAACAATCCGAATTGTCTTCACCATTGTCGTCACTTATGGCTGGGAAATTAGACAACTAGATGTTAATAATGCATTTCTCAATGGTTTCCTTCAAGAAAATGTCTACATGCACCAACCCGAAGGCTTCCTTGATCCTTGACGTTCAAATCTCGTGTGCAAATTGATAAAAGCAATTTACGGACTTAAACAAGCACCTCGTGAGTGGTTCGATCAATTACGTCTAACTTTACTCAGCTGGGAATTGCAGAATGCCAAAAGTGATGCATCGTTGTTCTTCTTACGGAAAAAGAAGCTCACAGTATTTATTTTTATATACGTCGATGACATACTCATCACCGGTAATAATCCTTGCTACCTTAACTCTCTAGTTTTAAAGCTAAATAATTTATTTTCCTTGAAAGATCTTGGTCCTGTCTACTACTTTCTGGGAATAGAAATTTGCAGAGATAAGTTGGGTATTCATCTGAACCAAACCAAGTATACGTTGGATATTCTGAAGAAGTTCAACACGATGAATTGTGCATCAGTACCAACCCCAATGGTCATTGGACGACAATTCTCAAAACACGATGGAACACCAATGAAAGATCCGTCCCTTTTCCGACAAGCCATTAGATCTCTCTAGTATCTTATTACCACCAGACTTGATATAACGTTCTCAATGAATAAACTTAGCCAGTTTCTATCTCAACCTACAGACATCCACTTTCAAGGAGTGAAACGTATTTTCAGATATCTCAAAGGCACTTACCAACTTGGTCTACATATCAAGCCTTTCAAAACTCCTCAGGTGATTGCATTTACGGGTGCGGATTAGGCTATAGAAATCGATGATCGAAAATCTGTAGCTAGCATTTATGTATATCTTGAAAGCACGTTAATTTCTTGGAGCACACGCAAACAAAGAGTTGTCTCTTGTTCAAGCTCGGAATCTGAATATCAAGCTCTTGCAAATGGTGCAGCAGAGGTTAAATGGATATGCTCATTACTGACTGAGCTTGGGTTGTTTTTGCAAAAACCTTCCATGATTTGGTGTGATAATCTGAGTGCTCGAGCTCTTGCTACCAACCCAGTTCAGCATGCACGAAGTAAACACATAGAAATTGACATTCATTTCATTCATGACCTCATGCTTTCAGGGTTCATCAACGTTCATTATATATCGTCTTTCTATCAAATAGCAGATTGTTTCACTAAGGCTTTAACACATTCTTCCTTTCTTTAACATCGGAGCAAATTCGGACTAACAGCAAATCCCTCTCGTTTGAGGGAGAATGTTAGCGCATAGGACAAAAACTCATATATTCTGTTATTATTCTTTATTCATTACAGAACACATGTTTGGCTAATAATTCTGCTCCTCCACTCTCATGTAACAAACTCTGCTATAAATGATTAATCTGACGCACACCCACATGCGCTGAATTCTTTATACAATACATAGCCTTTTCTTTATGCAATAAAGATTAAATATATAAAAATATCACGAATATAATTAAATACTTATAAATCTCTATCTCAGTTTTTATAAAAATAAAAAAAATCATTAGTTATATCCAATATTTCTGACTATAAATAAATCTCTATCTCAGTTTTTTTTCTGTAACTGATAAGTATATGTGAATTATTGAACGGCCCCGTAGTGTCTTTGATTGGTCATCCGATGATTGTGTAGTTTCTGTTGATTATTTGGAAAGTTTTGTGTCAATGGTTTTCTTGTTGACTTCATAAAACAAGCAACCTAGCCAGACGGGCATGACTTAGGTTAACTACCAGAGCTGTACTGCTTTCTAATTAATTACAACCGATGTTACTTTGTCTTAAAGCACACAGTTTTAACGTTTGTTGACTTCTTTTTGATTGTCCGAGTTCGTGTTTAACGAGCCGGGAGGAAGTTCTTCGCCGACAGTCTAAAATCTTGCGTGCTTTTGGGGGGAGAAAACTGTGTGTTTAAAGAGACCGACAAATATCGGTGTTAGTTTGAACGAGGCTAAAATTATGGAAAAAAATATATTAATATTGTTATAATTATGATAGTTAATTATGGGAGAGAAATGATTATTATTATTATTAATGATAGTTAATTTGTAAAAAATATTAATAAATAAAAAATTTTATATTTTAATTAATTAATTAATTATAATATTTTAATTAATAAATAAATTATATTTTAATTATTAATTAATTAAATATTTTTAATCAATTATAATGTAATTAATTA
>JANZLD010000237.1:5991976-6011176 GCA_026413575.1 Erythroxylum carthagenense
TATTATGGTTTTAAAATTTAGTGATTTCGATATTGTGGTTTTATTATTGCGATGCCATGTGGATTTTAGTCGGTTTGTTCGGTAGTGCACCGTTATCGTGGGTTACGTGTCGGCGCGACCTGCGGACGTCCCGATGTGTACCCTACGATAAGAGGGCGCTACACATGTTCCATTCGAAATCTGATTAGACAATAATCAAATTTTAGTATTTTTAATTTAAAATTAAAAAACGTGATATATTTGAATTTTGGGATCAAGTCAAGCTTGATCAGACAGGTTAAACCTGATCTAAAAATAAAAAAATTAAAATAACTCGAAGTTTGATCAACTCAAATCAAACTCGTTAACTTTGATTTAAGTCAAAAAGTCATAAATAGATAGACAAATTAATAAATTAATTTAAATAGTAACTTGAAATAAATTTATAATTATTATTTTAAAATGTGTATTATATAGTATGTATTTTGTTAAATAATATGTAGTTCGAATATTGAGTAATATGATTTCATTAATATTTGCAATTCAACATATTTTTACTCTTAATCTACTATTTTTCAAATCACCAAATAGAGAAGTAAGAATTGAATGTATATTATTAGTTATTACTAATAAAGTGAAGATTTTCCCATAAATTGTACATTTCCTTTTGGAACTCAAAACTACTTAGCTATTATGCGGATGATTGTAGATTTAGCCCAAACGGATTATGTTTGATTGGACGTAAGGTTTTTAATAAAATAAAATAGTTTATAATAGAATAAAACGTAAATAGATATAAAAGTAGAAAATTGTTATTTGAAAATAATAGAAGAGTTTATAATGTAATACAGTAAAATATTGTTTGAAAGACGAATGAATGAAATGTAACGTATGTATAATCATAATGAATGATTGTTTTACTCTTGATAGAACAAAACATATATTAATAGGGTTGAGTGTATAATTAGTATTATAAAAAACTATTGAGGGTATATTAGGTAATACATATTTATCATTTTATATTTCATCCTAAATTTTTCAAATAAGAAGTAACTCATTTTTACTATTTATAATGAAATGAGATATAATGTGAAACTATGTATTTCCATCTTATTTTATTCTATTTTATTATAAACCTTCCTCTCAAACGATAAAATAATATTACATTACATTCCATTCTATTTCTAACCCTACAATCAAACATAGCCTAATTTAATATTTTCTTACAGCGTTTTTTGTTTGTTTCTTCACATGGAGTCGAGAGATAAGTATAGGAAAATATTATCAAGCTCTGTTAATACGGAACTAAGGTTTAGACAACATTGCCGATCCAAATTCCCAACTTTCTGATAACATGTTCGGTTCATTTGCAACTCTAGTAGGTGACAAGGGAAGCCTTCATGCACAATTCACTTCTGATAACAAATGAGCTTTTGTCTTTAGCAGATTTTGATGAAACACATCTATTTCGGGATACAGAAACTGAAAGCGAAAGCTTCAAATTGAAATTGATGTCACCTGTTTTGTCAGTACCTCTAACAACCCAGAGCAAGAGTTCATGCCATATGGAGACTGCATATTCTCGAGAGCTTAAAAGAGTTGGACTAGGTCTTCGCAGTGTAGTTTATTTCCAATCATGGGTCCTATCTTCGTCCGTAAATTGCGGGTGGTTTCAACATCAGTTGCAGTAAGGATTTGGACATCTCTCCAATGTAAATGGAGATTATAAGTTTAAAGATTGAAGATAACTTCGAGTTTATCAAATTTAGTTTTGAATTTGAAATTTAAAAAATTAGCTCTAATAAAAACGATATGTAAAGAATTAAATTTAAATAATATTATTTTACTCAAAATTCAATTGAATTTTAAGTTATTCGTGAACTTAAAAATAAATCAAACTTACAATCTGAACTCAACCTATGTTAACTTGGCCTGTGTTATTTTTAACCCTGTTAAAAGAGACAATATCAAGAGGGAGACTCTTGGAGCAATTGATAAAAGTTACTTCTTTGTAATCAAAAAGTCACAAGTTTATATTACGTGTCTCATTGGCACAACTTCTTAATAGTTTGTTAATTGTCTTTTCATTCAATAAGGCCACTAAAGGCCTACAATTAGTAGTAAACTAGTTGTAGGTTATTGCTTCCTATTTTCAGTATAGTTGTTATGTTTTATAAGACTATTTAATAACCTAAATTTTCTTAATAGGAGACGCGTTAAAAAACCAAAAAACTTCTCTTAGTATTTCCTTCTCTCTCCTCTTCCTCCTCTCTACCGAATTCCCTCTTATCAGATGGTATCAGAGCTGGTCATGACTATGGATACTCGGAGCAAAACTAATGTAGAATTTCGCAACGAAGTTAGTGCAATCCTAGCTTAACATGAGTCTAGTTTTGATCAAGTTAATCTTGCCTGACAAATAGTGTTAACTGAGTTACAGGCTTTAAGAGTCTCTCGTACCACACACAGTAATCTTCCAGAGATCAACCAGTTTTACCCAGGAGAATCCTCACATTCTCCAAATACCTCGAATCCTAATAATTTCAATGAAACTCACTGTTAACGCCTTAAATTATGCTTTCTAAGTTTCAATAGAGAGGATCCAACTGGCTAGATATATGAGATAGAACAATACTTTTAGTTCCAGAATATTGCTCCTGATCAAAAAGTGTAGCACACCTCCTTTCATCTAGAAGGAATCGCTCTATAATGATATCAGTAGTTGACAAAATTTTGAGGATCACTTACTTGGGATGAATGTAAATATTAAACAACCTCGTACATTAACAGATGCAACAGGGGTCGCTCATTTAATTGAAGAGCGGAATCAGTTACAAAGCAAAATCGTTACACCAATTCGCTCTCAGCCAGCCTTGGTGGTACCAAAGTTGAGTCCTAATCCAACAACTTGTGTGTTAGGCCCTTTACCAAGTTAACGTAGGAATCTAAGTTTAAATATGTCAACTATGTTTTGACAAATTACTAACCAAAAGGTGCGAGAATGAAGAGAAAATGGATTATGTTACTATTATGACAAGAAGTTTGTTCCAGGTCATCGAAGTGAATGTCCACAATTATTTATGATAGACGATTCTACTCACCCAGACTTAGATGGAGATGATATTATTGAATTTGAATCTAAGGAGATCATACCCAAAATCTCTTTTCATGCGAACCAATCATCCCCAAACTATACCTGTATCGGGTCATTTGAAAAAGAGGGATGTCACTATACTCATAGATGGCAGTAGCACTCAGAACTTCATTGATTAAGCTATGTTGACTAAGAGTGGATTGCAAGTAATTCAAAGAAAAAAGTTTCAAGTTATGGTGGCTAATAAAAAAAAATAGATTGTACTGGACAATGCCAGACACTCACCATCATCATTCATGGTAAGCTTATAATGACATATTATTATGTTATTCTTGTTGCAACATGCTAGTTAGTTTTGGGAGTTCAATAGCTGGAGAATCTTGGACCAATTGAGATGGACTATAAATAGCTAACTATTACATTCAAATTTAGGGGAGTTTCTCACACATTCTAAGAATTGCAACGGATTGGTGTTGAAGCTTTGACTGATAAGGAATTTAATTGCCTACAAGGTACTAGTTTCCTCTTTCATATTTTACCTTCCATTGACAACCCCCAACCAAAAATTAATTCTCCTGATATTGTTAAACTTCTAACTAAGTTTTAACAATTGTTTGAACCGTCTTCTCATCTACCACCAAAATGGTTGCATAATCATCACATTCCCTACAACCAAACACAAAGCTAGTGAGTGTCAGACCATATCGATACCCTTACTACCAAAAAGTTGAAATAGAAAAGACTGTAAGAGAACTTCTACAATTTGGGTTGATAAGACCTAGTAATAGCCTATTCTCATTGCCCGTTCTACTAGTTAAAAAGGTCTATAGTGGTTGGTGATTTTGTGTAGACTATTGAGCCTTAAATACTATTATAGTAAAGAAATACCTCATCCAGTGATTGATGAACTTCATGGAGTTAAATTCTTCTCCAAACTAGATTTAAATGTTGGGTTTTTATCAAATTCGTGTGCAAGAAGAAGATATTTCGAAGACGACTTTCCAAACACATGAAGGGCGCTATGAGTTTGTTGTAATGTCATTTGGCCTCATCAACATCCCAGCCACATTTTAAAGTCTCATGAACAGCCTCTTCTGCCCCAATCTTCGAAAGTTTATTTTGGTATTCTTTGAAGATATTCTTGCGTATTCTAAGACACGAGACGAGCACCTCTCGTATCTTTGAGTTGTTTTTACCATATTGGTAACTAATCAATTATTTGTCAAGGAATCAAAGTGCAAGTTTGGCATTTTACAGGTTGACTCTTGGATTACGTTATTTCAGAGCAAGAAGTGGCTATAGATTCGAGAAAAATACAAGCAGTACTAGAATGGCCAACATCGACAACTATAAAGGATGTTCGTGGGTTTATTGGATTAGCAGGGTGTTACTCCAAGTTTATTCGTCATTTTGGAAGCATCCCTGCCCCATTGACACAACTCCTATCTAATGAGGGATTTAAATGGAATGAATTAGTTGAACTAGCCTTTAAACAATTAAAAGAAGCACTCTCATCTCTACCAGTCCTATGCCTCTTGAATTTCTCTCAACAATTTATGATCAATTGTGATGCAAGCGATATTGAAATTGGAGCAGTCCTTTCTTAAACGGATAGACCGGTAGCTTATTTCAGTGAAGCTCTGAAAGGATCAAATTTATTGATGCCTACTTATGAGAAGGAGAGTTGGCCATTGTTAAAGCCATTAAAAAATGGTGACCTTATTTGCTCAATAAATCATTTACTGTCCGTACCGACCAGAGGAGTTTTAAGTATTTGTTCGAGCAACGGATTACTACTCCAAGTCCCCAACACAAGCTCAATGGCTTTCTAAGATCTTTATTTATGATTCTAAAATAGAGAACAAGAGAGGCTCTAAAACCAAGCGACCAATTCCTTATCTTGTGTGGTTGAATTTCAATTTTTATATATTTCAATGCCTTATGCAGTTTGGTGGCCAGTGTTACAAGAAGAGGTGAAACAAGATTCTTTTTATCAAAATCTCTCTCAAGCACAATTACCCAGTCTCTTAGTATAGTGAGATGGAGTATAGTTCAAAGATGATAAAGTGCACTTGAGTCTTACTTTAACCTTAATTCAACAAATAATTGAAGACTGTCACTCATCGCCCATCAGAGGACATTTGGGTTTCATAAGACACTATCTCGTATCAAAGGTAGCTTTTTGTGGCTTAATATGCGTCAAGCAGTAAAGAAATTTTTACAACAATGCGATATCTGTCAATGATACAAAGTTGATTGTATTAAACCAGCTGGGTTACTTCAACTATTGTCAATCCCTGCTCGTATATGGACAGATGTGTCAATGGATTTTATTGAAGGATTACTACTATCAAACGGACTTATTGTTATCATGGTAATTGTCAATCACTTAACAAATTATGTTCATTTTGTACCTTTAAGGCATACATCTGCTGCTGTCAATGTTGCCAAGGCATTCATAGCTAATGTGGTTCATCTCCATAAAATTCCAACCTTTATTGTCATTGAATGCTATAAGGTATTTATAAGTTCCTTTTGACAAGCATTATTTCAATTACAAAGAACTAAGCTTTGTATGAATTCTAGCTACCACACTCAGACTGACGGGCAAACCGAGGTGGTGAATCACCCCTTGGAGCAATACTTAAGATGCTTTGCAGGTGACCAGCTACAAAAATGGTTCGAATGGATTCCTTGGGCGAAGTTTAGCTATAATATATCGATCCATTCCTCCACAAAACTGACTCCTTTTAAGGCGATATATGGTATTCCACCACTAAGTGCTCGCTTTTGTTCCAGGCATTTTTCATGTCCAAGCAGTTGATAAGTACTTATGGGATCGTGATTCCATTTTACGTTAATTACGTGATAGTCTATCACTAACTTGTAATAGAATGATGTGTCGAGCTGATAAAAAATGACGAGATGTGTCTTTTATAATAGGAGACTATGTATATTTTAAGCACCAACCATATCAGCGGAATTCTGTGGCATTTCGCGCATCGATTAAGCTTGCTCTATGTTATTTTTGTCATTATTAGATTATTCAACATGTAAGACTAATGACATACAAATTAGCTTTACCCCCTGATTCTCAAATTCATGACGTATTTCATGTTAGCCTCTTATGGAAGCATTTGAGATCGGAAGACCCTCCAATTACTACTATCCTTCCCCCAGTTACAGATAATTCTATAATCCTTCCACAACCTAAAGCCGTGCTTGATCGTCAAGTCATATACAAGGGTAAATATCGTTCGAAGTATGAAGTCTTAATTAAATGAAATGGGACTTCAATTGAAGATGCTACTTAGGAAATTTAGTGGCGATTACGTAACTCATACCCTGATTTCATCCTTGCGGATAAGGATTCTTAAGGGCAGAGGATTGTTACGTGTCCCACGTTGACACAACTTCTTAATAGTTAGTTAATTGTCTTTTCATTCAACAAGGCCACTAAAGGCCAGCAATTAGTGGTAGACTAGTAATATGTTATTGTTTCCTATTTTCAGTAATGTTGTTCTGTTTTATAAGGCTATTTAATAGCCTAAAACGTTCTTAATAGGAGATATGCACTAAAAAACCCCCCAAAATCTCTCTTAGTCTTTCTTTTTCTCTTCTCTTCCTCCCTCTACTGAATTCCCTCTCATCAATTTGATTCATAAAAACAACCTTTGTATATAAAAGATATAAAAGAAAGTCTGCATATATTAATAACCCTTTTCCAGATCGTCATAAAATTGGTTAAAATTAAATAAAATTAAAGAGATTGTTCTATCAATGAAGTTTTGTTCATGTATTCATAAAGAACTATCATCATACTTTCAGTATCAAATATGATTAGAAGCCCTTCAAGCCATTATATTATGAAATTCCCACACTCATTTGTATGACCATTGTTATAAATAGCATGATAAAAAAGTTTGGGTTTAATTAAATTTTAATTTATCGAAATAGACCTTAAAATTAATTTTGATCAAATTAAAATAAAATATTAATAATTTTTATGAGTCAATCGAAATAACATATAATAAAAAATTTATATCAAATATCGGATATTTAAATTCCTTTTTTTTTACTCACAAATATTTTTCAGAGATCCGACTTAAATTGCAAGTATTTATTGAATAGGCTATAGGTTGAGTGTCAAGTCTCATCCAATTTAATACTTAATATTAATGGCATTGGCAAGCTTCCTTCCGTTTTTAATCATATTCACTTGGCACCTTTTTCATCTTATTGTAACTCTTTCCTTGTTATATATAAAACAAGATTTAATGCATTTCCACTACTTTTCTTACTGATCAATCCTCGTATTAATTACAAACATGAATCCCCAACTAAACTCACGACTTCTACAACTAAGGAGTTCCAAGTTAACCTTGTAAGAGTTTCAATTCCTTTGAATACAAAATCTGTATTAAATTTCCAATCACCTAACGTTAGAAAATCCAATCTTTTCTCTTTTCGCTCTTTTGGTCACAATTAAGCTTAGGCAACGAACCAACTAGGTAGGCACTCCCTTGTCAACGCAAGTACCGTGTAAGTTGCCATTGGATCTCAAACACTCAACACTCGTAACACTCTCCGTGTTCTTTCTCAGGAAGATATAAAAGGACTTTGTCACAAGTTTTGCAAGTCCTGAGACGTTAAAAGAAAAAACGACATAGTTAGAGAGGGAGAGAGTCAAATACTTCCTCTCTCTACCACCTCTACGAATCCTAACGCCTTCGAGACTACTTCGCTCCGCGGTGGTTTCTTCTCCTCCTATCCTTATGCCTGATCTCCTCCATTTTCGTTCTCCATAACCTAACTCAGGTATCGACCGACAAAAACACACGTGTTTTTTACAAGCACTTTGTCTATAATCTTCTTATCTTCTCGCAAGAAACTAACGTCCATGGCTACAGCAACACAAACAGTAACCAAAACCAAAGCCACCGCTTCCAAGCTCGTATGTTTCTCCTTTGCAGCCTATGCCAAAACCGTTATCGACCACCTTAAGTCCCTCGAAATCCCTGTCCTCCCCGGCCTCACCGACGATGAATTCGCCGCCATAGAGTTAGCCTTCAACTTCTCCTTCCCACCTGACCTCCGATCAATCCTCCAAGAAGGTCTCCCCGCTGGACCCCAGTTCCCAAACTGGCGTTCTTCTTCCCCACAACAACTGCAAATCCTCTTAAACCTTCCTCTGTTAAACCTCTCCAAGAATATCTCTAAAAGCAACTTCTGGGTCGATTCTTGGGGTCCAAAACCCGACGACAGTAACAAAGCTTTGAGCTCTGCGAAGCTGTTTTTGGACAAAGCTCCTACTCTGGTTCCCATATTCCGAAACTGTTACATTCCTTCTACACGGAACGTGGCGGGTAATCCAGTGTTTTACGTCGACGATCGCCATGTTTGCGTTTTGAGCTTTGACGTTGCCAGGTTTTTCCAAGAACTGGAATTCTTGCAATTGAGGTTAGATGTTACTGAGCCGGTGTATTGGTCGAGAAAAGAGAAGCTTTCGGTCAACGTTCCTGCATGGGCGTCGACGGCGGCCAAGAGGGTCGAATTTTGGTCGGAGGCGGCGGAGAGAGGGCGGAGGATGATTGCGCGTGAGCCCACGATCGGGTGGTGGACTGATAAAGATTGTTTAAGAGATCATCTTGAAGAGGTGTACTGGAGGTTAAGAGATGGAGGGTGGAGAGAAGAGGAGGCAAGGGAGATGATGTTGATGGACGGTTATGATTGCGTGATTGAAAATAGTTGTTGTTCGACCAAGTTCAACGAGGAGCACGTGACATGGCACGTGAGAGCGCTGTTGCGTGCGGGATGGAGTAGAGAAGACGTGGTGTACTCGCTCGACCTACAAGAGTTTGAGAATGGAAGCGGACCAATCACAAACCTTCTAGAAGGGAAACTTGCTTTGGAGACTCATTCTGACATTTCAATAACGTGCTCCAGAGAAGATCACAACAGTCAAAACATTTTAATCAAGCCGGTCCAGTCTCTTGAGGTGTGACGAGTCCCACTCAAGAAAAATTTTGAGATTGGTCTTCTCGTAATTTTCCTCACACGTCGGTCTAACAGGGGAATTCTTCAGTTGTCAATTCGTTAATGCTGAATGCATTTTGAGAAATTTATACGTAAATCACGCCAATAAAGAAGATTATTTTGCCCAATTGGACCGACTTAAAAAATACGTAATTATAAATTATATATCCACGAATTCATTTAGTACATTTTGGTTTATTAAATACAATAATAAAATTTATCTATTTATTAAGGTTATATTTATTTGGATAGTTATTAATGAAATGAAATGAAACGAAAAGTAATGCAATATTATTCTATAGTTTGGGAGAAGAGTTTTATAATAAAATAAAAATAGAGTAGGATAGAAAGCGAGAATTTCACGTTATATCTTATTTCATTGTAAACAGTAAAAATATGTTACCTCCAATTTCAAGAGTTTATGATAAAATGTAAAATGATAAACAGCATTTCACTATATTATATTATGAACTTTTATTTTAAACAACATTTCATTATAATACGTTATGATCTCTGGGAGAATTTCAAACTATATTTCATTTTATCGTACATAATATAAATAAGTTGCCTTCAATTTAAATAATTTATGATGAAATATAAAACGATAAATAACATTTCACTGTGTTATATTATTTTAAACAACATTTCGTTATATTACATTATGATTATTTTTATCTATTTCAAATAACATTTTTTAATATTACATTGATTTACATTTCATTATATTATAAATCATTTCATTACATTAAAAATCTTACGTTTAACCAATATCTTAGGATTAACCAACTTAAGCACCATTATTTTTTTAATTTCATGTCATTTTATATTTCAATCGTGAAACATGCTATTTGGTGTTTGATAGCCTAAGGTTTTTGTTTGAAAAAAAATGAAACATGTTGATGCTAATGTTGAATATCTTTAAAATTGTATTCATTGCATCATAAAAGTGGTAAAAGCGTCAACATAAAAATCATATTTTTAACTAATATTTAAAGACATTATTTTTCAGATTTATATTAACGTCTTATAGGCCAAATTATTTAGTTGTTACATAATATAAACTAACTTTATAACCCATATATTAAAATTGTCAAAAACTTAATTTAATTAAGATCTAAGGTATTATTATTATTAACATCATTTTTAACACGCTAAAGTATAATGTAATAAAATAAACAATGGTAGAAGCTATTTAAATTTAAAAAAATTAAAGAGTAATTCGTATTTCTTGTCATGTTTAATATTGTTAGTCTCGAGTAAGTCTCGTTACAATAAAAAATTGTCATGTTTTAATTTTATTCAGATTTTTAAGTTAATAAATTATTAAATTCTATTTTTGTATGTCTCCTTTTTTTTTCCTTATACCAATTGTATCACTCCAAGACTGTTTCTTTATATCATTAAGTATTATGAATAGTTTCTTCTAATATTGTTTGGTTCTTAACTAGAGGTCTTAAATTTTGAGGTCTGAAAATAGAGCGACCAATTTGGTCAATATTTTATTCCTTACAGGATGATCTAATAAGAACGAGAATTATTTTAAGTATACATAATTTTAAGATGTCATAATTGAGACTCTCTCAAAATATCTCAGTTACGGCTTAACCAAAAAAGAATATTGCTTAGTTCAGAACATTATTTCCAGAAGGTTATACACGTTTTTGGGGATGACTATCATCTCTACTCACAACTCAAACACATAGACTAATGGTACGGTGAAAGCAACATATTGACGTGTTTGAATAAAATAATAATTATTATTAATGCTTTTTTACTACAAATTTTCAATTTCTAGCCGACCGATAGGTACAATGGGTTCGACTTTTCTTACAACTACGTATTAATTGTTCTCTCTCATCGATAAATGCAAAAACATTAGAGAAATGTTGGACGTCTTAGTACTTTCGTGTCTATTTTGTATGTTTCTAGACAGACACTTTATTTGTTCACTTGTGACCGTCACTTAAAGGACCGTTTAATTCAACTTTTGTTTTGTTGTAATTTTCGGTTCAATTTTTCCAATTTTTAAATAAAAATTATTTGTTGTTAATATTAATATAATTATATTTTTATCACTAATAATAATTATTATATATTAGATAAAATTTAAAAATAAATTATTTTTTAATTAAATAAATTTATTTAATCTCTTATATAATATTTATTTTAATATTATGTTATTTTAATAAAATAGTTAATTAATATTTATTTGAAATATATTTTAATTATTACATCAATTTTTATTTGAATATGTATGTATTTTAATTTTAATTATATTTATTAATATTTAATTACATATAATTTAATTATATAAATTAAATTATTCATAATTGTATTGATAATTAATTTTAATTTATTAAATATTTTATTAAAAATTAAATAATTAAATAATATATTAAATGGTAGTAAATTAGATTATAAAAATAAAAATAAAAAACAAAAACAAAATTTCTTTTTATAATTTTTATAATTTTTAAAAATAGAAAGAAACTAAAATTAAAAGCAGAATTAAAAACATAAACAATCAAATTTTAATCTCAAATTTTAAAGATAAGTTTCACTTCACGCGTTTATTATCTTTCATAAAGTCAAGTGTTTGAACTTTGAACTTCATTGGATGAAAGAAAATTGGAGGCACGCACACGGCACACTTGCATTCAAATGATATAAAAGAGATGAAACAACTAGTATAATTTATTAAATTTTTTTGGATTATTTAAAAATAATCTCAAATTTTAGTCAATTTTATAATTATAACTTAAACTTAAAAAAGTAACAATTAAATACTTAAAAATTTTTAAATCTTAAATTCTAGTATTTCCAGTTAATGTTATTTACGTGATTTGTCACGTAAAACAGAAATCTTAAACATTCATACATGTCAGATTTAATTTAGTTTAACTAAATTACGTAATTTTGAAATTAAAATCTTTAAATTAAACTTACAACCTAAATTGTTGAAATTTAAACCGTAAATCAATTTCTTTTGGCATAAATTGAGATTCCATTCATATTGTTAGAAATTAGGTGGTCATAGTCACACACTTGCATGACAAGGTGTCCTTGTCATCTTGCACCGGCATAGGCGAGTTTGATTTAAGAATTTTAATTCCTAAGCAAATAAACATAACGAAGTCTATGTATAATTGATTAGGATTTTTGTCTTATGTAGTAAAATATATCAGTAACGTTAATAAAAATACTAACATCGCGTTAGTGTTGAAAATTTAAAATTTTGAATATTTAATTGTCTCTTTTCTTAGAACAGCATATAATTGCAAAATAAAATAAAATTTGAAAATTGTTTAATTAAGTCAAAAAAATTTATTTGAATAGACAAGATATATATTAAATTTATTAATATCAATTACATTAGATTTAAATTATTTATTTATTAAATAATTATATTTATTTTGTACTCATTTAAAATAATTAAAATTAAATTACTCTTGAATAGTACACTGCAAAAGACAATTTTCAATGCGGTTTACGAGTAATTGCAAAACTCGAAGTCATTAAAAAGCTTAATACAAATTAATAATTTCATCGTGGATTTAAATTTCATATGCCTTTGATCAATTTTTTTTAAATTTATAGTAACTAGAGAGTCCAGATATTTAATAGGAAATGTATAAATATTCATTCTTAAAGTAAAATGTTCAGTATCTTATTAAATATTAAAAATATTAATTTATTCTTAAATCTGTCGAAAATGCTTTTCTTTCTCTTTTATTAAATATTACATCTCTCAATAATTTTATAAACTTAATTATTATAAATTAAATAATAAAAATTACTTTTAAATTTATTTTTATATACATGCCAAATGGAAAATTCACAAGTACTCTTTAAGTTTTCAACCATCATATCATGCTTGATTTCAGATATTCAACCACCGTAAATCTTCATTAAAAGAAATTTCATCCCAAATGCTTAATGCTAGCAAGAACTACAACTTGACCACATGACCGACCTCATCTCGATCGAGAGACAGTGACTCCAAGAAAAGTCTAAAATTTGTGGCGATTGTCAAGTCTCTATAGGTACCAACGCTGGAACTACTTGGTCAAGAAGGTGGCCTTGTGAAATCAAAGTACTTGGTCAAGAAGGTGCCTGGAATTACAGCGGGAGGGTTAATTCGCGATTGTACGTTCAGTGGTGTGGTGGATTTACCCAGCACATAGCCTGTGGCTCATCACTCACTGCAAAACTCTGGAGCGTTCACTTAGGCTTAGGCTTTCAACTCGCCTGGGCCTTTGACTACCGCCAAGTCCTTATTGAAGTGGACTCCTTCGAAGTTCTCAACATTTTATCTGCTTCCACTCCTGTTTCGCCTGATGATTTTCTCTTGATGATAGGTACCTACAGTTTCCTCCACAGAGCTATGGCGGTGCAGTTTCTTCACGTTCCACGCGAAGGGAATTAATGCGCAGACCACCTCGCCTCTCTTACATCTCTTGCCAACCCGAGGGTACGCATCTTCCAGGAGCCTCCGTTATCTCTTTTGGACTGTCTTTTCTGAGACGCTTACGGCGCGTTGTATCGCAGATCTCTGCGCTAATTAGTAAATTGTTTGATTTTTTCCTATTATTAAAAAAAATAAAGTTACTAATGGAATTTCTGATTTATTATGATATTAATCTAAAGTGAAATAATTAATATTATTTTATATTAAAGTTTTAAAATTAAATATAAATTATTTAGTACCGATAGAAACAGTCTCAGGTGTTGAAAGTCCTTTATTACTTTTTATAGGTAAGTCCATAAAATAAAAACCTACCCATTGAATTATTTGTAATCCTGGTCGGCCTTGTCACCATCAATCACTATTACTTTATTAACGGTGGAAACACATTAAGGCGTAGTAACCGAGTTCAGAGAGCTAATGCAGGCTTCAAGCATGAATAAATTTTCTAATTTTAATTTTTTTAAAATTCTTTTAGATTTTGATAAAATGGTATTTTCTTGAAAATTATTATTTATTTTTTTCAAATGAAGATTATCTCATACTTATAAAAAATGTCAAATTGTTAATTGTTAAAATAAAAGATCATATCCTAAATTCATTAGGTACATACTTTCGTTGTCGTCTTTCACTCACATGTGATGAATTTGGTAATATAAATTCTACATATTCTCTTACTTGTCCATCCAATTACAAGTGCAACTAGACGAGAGCTAATGGTTATATATTTGTTAGGAATATAAAATGTCTAGACTAATTAATCAACACTTAGAGTAGATTTTGTATACTATATCCTCGATCATATCTCTCATTTCAATCTCTTTTGATCTTATTTATTTCTTATGTTATATATGTATTTAATTCTTTTACTTAAAGTAGATGGCCACCTTTGAATATCAAAATTTTCTTATGCGAGTTAACAACTTGAAATGACTTTCTATACTTTCAATTATTTTGAATTGAATTTAATTTGTTTTTCTAAAATTGTTTCATAAGACTGTATTTAACATAATCTTTTGGTAACATTCTAAAATATCAAATCTTAAATTTAATTATTAAGAATTATACAAAAGTCCTAAGAATATATTAAGAGGTTCACTTAATCTCTTGACTCTCACACAATGTAAGTTGAGATCTAATAACTTAAATTAATCCCTTTTTATGGTCATTTCTATACACACGATAGTATTCATATGTTATGGTATCATCTCCTATTAATTAGGAGCATATGTCTTTCATAAATGCAATATCAGATAGATGTTACTTCAAACAGACTTAACGTTTAACCTAAGTTCTTTTATCTACTCTTAACTTAATCTTTTCGAACTCTCATCTAGTAACCCAATACTATATGATCACGCTAAACTGATTTTCTTTTGACTTATCATTTAAGTCAGCATTGAAGGTTTAAGTTTCTTATTTTAGCTCTTGACTGTCAACTTGATGATAAGCTTAATGCCTTATTTCTAGTTATCACTAATATTAGACTCAATAGTCCGTGAGAAAAGATCAATCTTTTATTTGTTCGACATACTCTTTGATTCATATGAAAATTTTGTCACACTAGGTTCACATTTTTTATATTCAAGCATTGCGCAATATTTATCACTTAATAAGTAATGTCAACTTATATTTGTATTTAAACATGACAATATATTAAATGAGTATATATAGAGAAATGTTAATCAATTACATTTTAACATCTACATAAACATATACTTCATGTTCACTTCTCGTATATCATGTAGATATATACTTTATATTCACTTTTTCTCGTGCAACCATATCTTTTACATAATTATATTTGGTATCTGTACGCTTAGTTTTACAATGAAATTTAGAGTCTTTTGTATAAGTAATTGTCACTTGACTGTCACAGTTGACTGTTACTGGATCAGTCTCACTTTGAACAACCCCTAAACTAACTAAGAATCATCTTAGTCATACAACTTCTTGTATTGCTATTGAAAATGTTATAAATTTAGTTTCCGTTATAGATAAGGCAACACATGATTATTTATTAATTTTTCATTATATAACACCGTTGTTAAGTAAGAAAATACATATAGAGATAGATTTTCTCTAATATAAATCTCATTCTCAGTTTGCATTTGTATACCTTTATATAAGTAGATCATTACCTTAATATCACAATGTATAGTCAATAGTACCCTTAAGATATCTTAACATTCTCTTTATTGGTTTTCAATGTGGTTGTTTTAGATTTGATTAATATTTGCTCAACATCCTAATAATGTAACAAATATTTGGCCTTGTACACATTATTACATACATGAGACTTTAGCTACACTGGAATAGAAAATTTCTTCATTTGTTCCCTTTCTTATGGCGTAAATGGGCAAAACTTCTTATTGAGACCCTTACCTTTAGCAATGTGATTATCTATTGGTTTGTAATCTTGTATACAAAATCGTTCTAAATCTTTTGAATACAAGTCAGTTTGAGCAAGTGCAATAACCTCTTTAAATGATCTTTTGAAATCTTATCTTTAATAATATATGTACCTTCCCCCTTGTGTTTCATCTTAAATTCAAATGACAATCAATCTTTAATTCTCTTGACAAACTCATAGTCACTACCAGAAATCAAAATTTCATCCACAGATAAATAGTTTTATCTTCGAATCTCTTGATATATACAAAATAATCTTCATTAAGCATAAGAAATGATTACGTTATGAAAATATATATACAATTTCCTTGAAGACTGCTTCAAATCATAAATCGATTACAATAACTGACACACTTTTTATTCTTGGACTGTCTCAATAAAACCTATAGGATGTTTCATATAGATTTCTTCTTTTAATTCTCTATTTAGAAAAGTTGTCTTTACATTCATTTGATATAATTCAAGATCTAAACTAGCTACTATAGCCACGATTACATGAATCGAATCAAACCTTACAATAGGTGAAAATATTAGTCATAATTGATTCTCTTATATTGTGTATATCCTTTCGCCATAAGGTTGAGCTTTGTATCTTTCGATATTACCATCAACATTATGTTTATTTTGAGAGCCCATTTGTTCCTAATAGATTTGCGCCCATTAGGGAGATTAACTAAGTCTCACACTTGATTTGAGCTTTAAAAAGTCATTTTTTCTTTTGTTGCTTTCATCCATTCGTCTTTAGTGGAACTGTTAAGAGCCTCGCATACATTCCTTGGCTCGTCATCTGCTTGTGCGATAATTATATGAATTTTCCTTTCTACTTCAAGATGACATTGGGGAATTATACCACGATTACTCTGACATAAACGTGGTTCTTTAAAAAAGATCCATCATTGTCTTGATTACTTTCACTTGAATTAGATGCAATATATAAACTTTTAGTGGATTGTAATCTTAGCTATCCTTGAGCTAATTCTTTGTAGAGTTCATGAAATTATTGATCGTCTTTCTATTCTTTTTTCATCACACAACATCAAGAACTTATTAGACAAGTATTCTTGTCATCCATCAATTATTATTTCTTTTATTTTCTTGTGTAATTGATTTTTTATTAAATTCATATACTTTATGAAACAACTTAATGCTTATGATTAGTAAGAAATCAAATAGATATGACCATATCAAGTATAGTTATTTATAAAAGTGATGAAATGTATAGTCCCGTGTTGTATCCTTATATTCATTAGACTACAAATGTTTGAATGAATCAATTCAATGGGTAGGAAGCTTGTGTTCCCTTTCTAAATGACTTTCACGTCATTTGTCAATTAGACAATGCTCACAAATAGGTAAAGTTACTTAATGTAAATCACTTAATAGGCCTTCTTTAGTTAATCGACTTTTTCCATTTTTACCAATACAACATAGTCTAGCGTGTCACAAAATTGCATTAATATCGTAATTACTAGATGATACAAACAAAGAATAACTTATATTATTATTTGAATAAACAATATCCAGAACAATAAAACCATATGATATAAAACCATGACTATAACAAATGTTTCTAATATATAAATCCATGCCATTATTACAAAAATTTACATCAAAACTAAAACTTATTAAAACCAACACAAAGATCAGATTCTGAAGAAACTTCAAAGCATACAACAATTCTTGTAGGATCAAGGATCGACCACCATGTGTGTCTAATTTACAAGTTTCAATCCCTTGCATAACTTTTAAGCTATCTCCTACATAAATTCTTCGTACTCCAAATGTGATTTTTCATAATTCTAGAAAGGGAACTCTATCTTTTGTTATATGTTCCGAATCTGCAATCTAAAAAAGACGTGATTCATTAGAAAAACAAAACAAGAGATATTTATATGACGAATGTCTACACAATAAGATTGTACCTTTTGGGCTCGCTACAATCACAAAGAAAGTGACTTTTATTGCTATAGTTAAAGCACTTGACTTTATTCAGGTTCCGTTTTTTAAAAGGATATTTTCCTTTTCTATGGTGGATTCATTTTGCATTATTTGAATCCTAAGTAGAATGGGTATTTCTCTTACCCTTTTTTCTCTTGAGACCCTCCATAATGCTTACGCTTCCAATTCATAGCTCCATGTGAGGTAGAGCCAATTGCATAATTGTAACGTCACAACCTTTAGAAAATCATATATAAGATATGATTTATCAAAAAAGTAAGTCATTTGATGAGAAAAATTTGAAATCACTAAAAAAAGTGTAGAAGGAGTTCTGTTTTGGAATTTTGCAAATCTCTCGTAAATGATTTTTGTTTGATCAGTGATATAATTACACTTAGGTCTTGTCACATTATTTGCAAATGAAATTTTTTTTAGATAATTAAATTTCACTAATGTAAAAACACCACTCAACTCTTAAAATTGAGTCTAGCTAATTAAAATTAACTATTTATAAAATAATTATAACAAATTATTAGTTTGATTTGGATTTAATTAATTTAGTTTAAGTTTAAAAGTGTGACCGAATCATTATATAAACAACATATTGTTAACCAAAATCTAAGATAAATATTTTTTTTGAAAAACTAAAAATTGAAAAGAGTTTTTTCTCAAATTTTAAAGATTAACAAATTTTCTTTAAGGTTTTTTAAACTATAAAAATGTCTCTGTCTTTCATCCTATATTTTACTTACCGAAAAAAATATATCAATAAATATTGAAATATGTTTCCACTTTATAATAAAAAAATCACATCATCTTGTGTCATTGAAGAAACGAGTTAAAAGTTACCCTTTTAAAATCCCATATAGACATGTAGTTGTTCCTTTCAAGGGCATAGATGAATTAAAATATTATTTACAATCTCACTCACAGGTCACCTTATGCTTATAAAATATCATAGAAACTAGGGCAGGCCGGAACATGGCCAGTAACGGTGGACATGTCTCTGTCGATTCTAGGCAAAACTGGCCGACTTTGCCACTCCACTTAGTATAATTATTTGGACCTTTATAGTTGTCCAAATTTGTCTTATTAGTTGAATTTTTTTTAAAAATTGAACTTTACTTATCATAAACTTATCATATTTATGTTAAGTAAAGTTTTATCTATTAATTAATTATCATATTTATTTTAAGCAAAATCGATTGAATAGGACAACTTAAAATTATACATATTGAATTTTAGTTTTTTTTAAAATTTAAAAATTTTATTTCAT
>JANZLD010000237.1:6012541-6029392 GCA_026413575.1 Erythroxylum carthagenense
AGTTCAAAATTTAAAAATTAGGGAAAAATTCCGAACCCAAACTCAACTTAAAATTCAAATCCATTTATTTTGGGCTAAACTCATTAATATTGGGTCGGACCGAAAATTTCCGTTTCTTTAATAAGGCAAAGCAAAAAGGAAAAACAAAGTGAAAACTTCGATCATGGGTTTGGCACGTGCAAGAAGTCTCCACGCGCCAACTAAATCAAAGCTCTGAATCCGTAAAGGTTATTATCTCACTAAAAAATGGCGATGGCGTTGATCCGATCTGATGCTCTCCGGGCAGCTCTCCGTGGCGGCTCTAGAGCCTCACCTGCTCCTCCGAAGCGAGGATTTGCTTCCTCTGCTCATCACGACGATGCTCGTAAATCCCCTACTCGTTATCTTTATTGCGTTTAGATTTTGATTTTGGTCACCTTTAAATGTGAATCTAGTTAAGTTTTAGCTGAAGAATTCCAGTTACTTATGGATGTATCGGGTTTCGGTATTTGATTTTCGGGGTTTTTCTTTACGTTTTGTTTGTGAATTACTTTGCTATTTGGCTGATGAGATATGTTAGGAATGATAAGGGGAATTGTTACTAGTAAAGTTCCAGTGTTGGTTAAGATTTCACATTTCGTATAAAGAGCGAAACAACAGTGTATAGTATATGATTTCAATTCGACTATCTTAAAATTAATTGTATGTTCTGTTTCTTTCTGGTATTCGTTTCTGATAGAGGAGGCGGCTAAGTGGGAGAAGATTACATATGTGGGCATTGCTACATGCACTATCTTGTCAATTTATAACCTCTCTAAGGGTCATCATCACTTTGACGAGCCTCCTGTGAGCTTTCGGCTTTATTCATATAAGTCTTCCACTTGCTTTTATTAAGAACGTCCAGAGATTCATTCTTGTGTTCGAAAACTGTAGCATCTGAATATCGTGATTTAAGCTCTCTGTTTAATTTTCTTTCTCAGTTTTTAGTTGGGATTTACTCTTGACATTTGAATATCAACATTTTTGAATCTGGCAATTGTCTTCTAAATGATTCCTTGTCGATACAGGCTTATCCTTACTTACACATTCGTAACAAGGAGTTTCCATGGGGTATGTACTGCTTCTCAGTCATGTTCCTGGATCTATTTTCTGTTCCCTCATGCAATTAAAAATTATTTACTTCGTTATTGTCCATTCTGATTTTGATGGCTCGAGAATATGTTAAGTTGGAGGGTATAACTTTGAGCTTGCTAGAAGTCAATAGTGTTGAATAATCGTTTTGTTTTAATAATGTTGTCTCATCATGACTTTCTGACATTAAACTTCTTGCCGCACTTTGTGTATGGCTTATGAAGGTATCGGCAATTTGGACACTAATGTCATTGGCTGACATGTTTAGGGAGCAGATTGTTTTATCTCTTGTTTGTGGATGCATTGTTTGGCTTAATAATTGGTCTTTAGTTCTGCTTAATCCCACAATATTTAATTGGTTGGGATATTGAAGTTGTGAGCATGTCCAAGCATAGTTTGGAGTAGGCTTAAGAATTTTTTACTTGAAAAAGCCTTGTACTAGGTGTTCATATTCTTTCTCCATGGCTTACATATCTCCTTTTAGTGTTAAGACCAGAGATTTTGCTTGATTCCTTGTCTCAGATATAACTTTGTGAACACAGGACCAGATGGACTCTTTGAGATTAAGCATCACTAAATAATTGATCGTGCGTATGAAGATATGAAAGCACTTTGTGCAGCAAATTCCTTCTCCTTGCTCCAGCAGAACTTGCCAAATCAGCTATAGTACTATGGATGCTATTGTTGATGTTCTCATTATGAATCGTCATTTTTGGATCATAAGACCGTATACAGAAAATTGGTCAGTTTGTATGCACTCCTTTGTCCTGAACTTTTTAACTGCTTGCTGCTCAATAAGATTGATGAGTGAAACCATCTCTTTCTTTTTTAATTCCTCTTGTTCATGAATAGTGATTGGTGGAAATTTTATGAAGTATGAAATAGTTATGTACGTAATAAAGTTTAGAAAGTTAAGATTTGTCGCAACTCGGTATGTAATAATGATAACTTTTATGAGGAAGCTAGAACATAGATGTTCCTGACAGAAGGGTGTAGGCCTTTATCTTGAAAAATAACTGTGTTGTCGAAAAGTATGGCTTAGATCATATACAAGTCGTAGAAGGGTCACCTTATGAACTTTTTTGGAGCACCCTGCTCTGTTTTAACTTTAGTAAAAAGTCTAGTTTCATTCTTAATGTTCTTTTTTTGGGAGAAAAAAAATTAATAGAATCAAAATTAAGATTAGATTATTCAATTCAACACACATGAGCTAAGAAGGAAGTTCTCGATACAGATGACTATTGGAAACAGATGTGAAATTTGACAAGGCAGTACACGGGCAGCTTCATAACAGGCGCAGTTTAAATAGTCTATTACAGTATGATTCAGTATGTTCAAAAGTCTCCAGTCACTAGAATGAACGTGCAAAGAATTACATTCAATTTATGTTTACTCCTGGTATACTCCTTGAATTTCTTAAATTGAAAGGCTCATAGCAGATGTAACTTTACCACCCCTTAAAACCCCCTTGAAACTATCCAGTGCATCTTGCATTCCAACTTAGACAACATCAAATGCCATCAAATTGCTTTACAAAGATGGAACAGTGAAAGGTAAGGACACTAATGAAGATCTCATCAGGTGCTACGTTCCCGTGGTCAAGGTTTAGTTGCTTTGTCACAATCAGGATTTGGTAGGATCTAAATCTTTTGGTGTTTTCGAGGTTAGTTGAAAGTTTCGGTGGCATTTTCAGGTTTCGGATGATTCTGTGAGGAATAAAATGCCTCTTTCAAACTTGCAATGAAACTGAAAGGATACTGGTGCTAGGCATGTGTACTGTCAAGAACTCTTCTGAAAGTTGAATAACCACTGAAGAGTCTTAATTAGAAGAGCCGAAAAAGGAAAAAGAAAAAGGGTAAAAACAAGGAAAGCATTCTAATAGACTATATAATTGCATTAACGCACGACAAACAAATAAATCATCTTGCAATTCTGGCTGATCATCTCAGGGTAAAAATTGAAAAACAGAATCATCTCAGGCTGCTCAAGTAAACTACAAGTCACGCATAGGAAATTTACTCTGCTGCTGTATTGCCAACATTCAACCCTTCATTTCCGGTTCCAGGCAGTATTTCCAAATCTGTTCGAGCCTCCTTTTCTTCTTGAGAAACTGAAGAATCTGAAGAGTCAACAGAAACATTCTTCTCCAGGTCATTCTGGACATTGGTGTCTGAAGATGCTACTTTGTCTCCGTGGGATGTTGAAGAATTAGAGTCAATTTGTTCTTTTTGGCTTGCGTCTGTATCATCATTTCCATTGCTGTCACCATTTGTGTTGCTCTGAACAACATCGTTACTCTCATTCTGGCTGGTATTGCTATTATTCGAGTCAAATTGTTTCTTTTGGGTAGCATCAGAATCACCATTTAAATTGCTATTCTCAAATTTGCTGCTGTCATGGTTCTCATCATGGCCACCATCGCTATTGATGGAATTGTCTTGTTCCTGTTGACTTGCATCTGTGTTGACACTTGAATTGTTGTTGTCGTCTGTATTGCTCTGACCATCATAACTGTTATCATTCTGGCCGGTTTTGACATTAGTACTATCGGCTTGCTCCTTTTGGTTTGTACCATTGGAATTGTCATCCTGAACGTTGTTGCTATCAGCATTTTGTTTCTCATACTGGCCAGCATCACCATTTTTGACATTCACTTGTTCTACTTGACCTTCATTTTGGTTCGCAGTTTCGTCATTGTTGTTCATGTTGGTTTGAACTTTATTCTCATTCTGAACCTGAGTAGTATCTCCATGATTTTCTGTGTTTGAGTGATTTCCATTATCTGATGTGTTCGACAAATCAGAAGAATCAACTCGTTCCTTCTGGCCAGCACTAACATCCTTCTCCCCATCATTTGTATTTTCATTCACATTTGAAGACACAATAGTTTCTTGGATTCTCTGCACTCCAGTTTCGCTACTGGAATTTTCACTCTGAACTGCATCATTGTGTTGGCTCTCTTCAGACTGAATATTGCTGTCAACTGACTCTCCATCTGATTCTACTGTCATAGTGGAAATTTCGCGCGACTCATTTTCTGTATCTTCCTTATTACTTTTATCATCACTGACACTGGTCCTTCCATTAAGATCAAGTTCTCCTGCATTTGAAAATTCACTTTGATTGGTATCAACTACTTCATTAAAATCCTTCTTATTGTCGTAGTTAACCTCTGCCTCATTAGATTTCTCGTCAATGCTTGAATCCTCTCCAGGTTTCTCATTTTGTGCCTCGTGGGAAACAGCACTGGAAGCATCATCTCCCTTGTACTGTTCCTCCCTTGCCTCATCACTATGGCTGTCATTTCCATTATCAACTGGATTACCAGTTGCACCAGTATTTTCATTTTCCTCTTCACTCTCCTCTGAATTTCTATCTTCATTTTCTTTCAAATTGTTTTCTTCCGCAACCTCTCTGATTTCTGTCTCCTGATTCTCTCCCACAATCTTCTTTTGTTCACTTGTGTTCTCATTTGTCTCTTGATCTTCATTGTCGGTCTCTTTACTCTCTATACGATCACCTTTATTGCTGTCATCCCCTGCACGGCTTTCAGAATTACTATCTTCATCAACATTCTCTTTGCTCTCATCCCTCTCTGTTTCTTCATTGGAATTCTCTTTGTTCTCTCCCATCTTGTCTCCATTTATGGAGTCTCCATTGTGATCCGCACCTTGTTCTGTTGTATCGTGGAAATGATCATGAATCTCATCATCCACACCTGCAGTTCCGGTGCTATCTTCAGGCTTGTTTTCGCCTTCACTCTTCCTTTCCTCTTCTTCTTCTTCTTCCTCTTCCTTTGCCTTGTGCGTTCCATCTCTGATGAGTGGCTCCTCAACTTCAGGACGGAGGTCCTTTCTCCCGAGTTTTATAATTTCATTCTCATTCTTTGCATTCTCCTCATATGCTGCTTTCTTATGATGGGAATGCCTGACCTGGTAAAGCAGCCAGATGCAAACACCAACGAGAAGACAAATCTGCAAAGCATGTTTTACCTTGAATCCATTTGATCTATGGTTTCTTCGAGGAGATAACCGAAACATAATGAATTCGCCTCAACTTTTGGTGAATATGTGCCTTCAAAGTTCAAATTACCTGCTTAAAATTCCAAACGAAATCAATTCCACGTATTCCTACGAAAGAATCATAAGTATGTCAAACCTAAAGCAACTTCAACACAAAAGACAAAGATGCACACAGATCACGAGAATATTTATTACACAACCAAGACTTGGGAACATAACTGCTCTATTCAATCCTAAGAAAGCAAAACTGACCATCAATAAATGCTTTGGTGAAACAGCAAACTGTTATGAATTAACTGTGAGAAATCTACTACAAAAAAGATAATTACTTGTCGTGAGGTATTTATAAGCACGTAGAAGAAGAAGAGGAAAATCCCAAAAACTGAAAAGATAAAATTTTTAAGAAAAGACCGAATAGACAGATAACATTCAACAGGAAGAAACAATAAACAACATCAGAGTGTCCATCTAGCCAAACAACACAGAATGCAGAACTATGGAATCAAAATCCCATACGATCCGCACTCTGTACAAGAGATCTAACAACAACCCAGATTTAGACATACGAGTATGGCAAAAAGCAAGAAAAGGCAAGAGACTTACCAAGAAAAGCGACAATAAAACGCCAAAAGTTAACTCCTTTCAAGCATTGCCGAAAAAGACGAACATGAGCGATAACTGACGGCAAGAACTGACTGAATCACTGAATTGTTTAAATATCACATAAAAACATCAATTTCGTAACAAGTGCTCGTGCTTCTTGATTCCTTTATAAGTGTTTCTATTCTCTCAGATTGGATCTTAACTGGAAGAGAACTTGCTCGGAACCTAAGCTCTCACACTTCTAATACAAAGAGGAGACAATGAGCTGAGGAGCATACGATAGAGGTGATATCAATTTGAAAGAAACGACACCGTTTATTGTTATCTTTAAAGATCATTAACTAAAAGTAACTATCAGCTCGACTTGGGCAACTAACCTTTCTAAGGACATAAGCTCGCCACGTGGACGGTGATGGGGCCCACTGATCGGTGACTCTAGAACCTTTATTTTTTATATTTTTATTTGTATTATTAAGCAGAGTCCTAATTTCCTGGACAAAGTGAAGCGTTCACTCTGTAATGTCATACGCTATGGCTTCGAAGGTTGTAGCTTCCGCTCTTCGCCGAACCCTAACAAGGACCAGCGGTACTTATGGCGTGCGCCGCCTCTCCACGTCCGCGATGGCCGCCACGACGGAAACCTACGACGATGCCGTAACCATGAAAGGGGTGAAAATCGCGGCGCGTCCGCTCTACCTAGACATGCAAGCAACGTCTCCGGTGGATCCTAGGGTTTTGGACGCTATGCTGCCCTATTATTTGGCACGATTCGGAAACCCTCACTCACGGACTCACCTCTTCGGCTGGGAATCGGAGCAGGCGGTGGAGACGGCCCGCGAGCAGGTGGCTGATTTGATCGGAGCTTCGCCGAAGGAGATAGTGTTCACCTCCGGAGCGACGGAGTCGAATAATATATCGGTTAAAGGAGTGATGAAGTTTTATAAAGAGAAGAAACGGCATGTCATCACGACTCAGACGGAGCACAAGTGCGTGTTGGACTCTTGTCGGCATCTTCAGCAGGAGGGTTTTGAGGTAACTTATTTACCGGTTGAATCTGATGGGATTATTGATTTGGAGAAGTTGAGGTCTGCAATTAGGCCTGATACCGGACTTGTGTCGGTTATGGCGGTTAATAACGAGATTGGGGTTATTCAGCCGATGGAGGAAATTGGGAGGATTTGTAAGGAGTTTAATGTGCCGTTTCATACTGATGCAGCACAAGCTTTGGGGAAGATTCCAATTAGCGTGGATAAGTGGAATGTTAGTTTGATGTCGTTGAGTGGGCATAAAATTTATGGTCCTAAAGGGGTTGGGGCTTTGTATATGCGCCGGAGGCCGAGAATTCGAGTAGAGCCTCAGATGAATGGGGGTGGACAAGAGAGAGGGATAAGGAGTGGGACTGTGCCCACTCCTTTGGTTGTTGGGTTTGGGGCCGCATGTCAAGTGGCCAAAAATGAGATGGAATATGATGATAAGAGGATTAAGGCTTTGCAGGAGAGGTTGCTGAACGGGATTAGGGCTAAGTTGGATGGAATCGTGGTGAATGGGAGTGTCGAGAAGCGTTATGCAGGGAATTTGAACATTTCGTTTGCATATGTGGAAGGGGAGAGCTTGTTGATGGGATTGAAAGAAGTGGCTGTGTCTAGTGGGAGTGCTTGCACCAGCGCTAGTTTGGAACCCTCGTATGTGTTGAGGGCATTGGGGGTGGATGAGGACATGGCTCATACTTCGATTAGGTTTGGCATTGGGAGGTTTACTACTGAGGCTGAGATTGATAGGGCAATTGAGCTTACTGTGATGCAGGTTGAGAAGCTGAGAGAAATGAGTCCCCTTTATGAGATGGTTAAGGAAGGAATTGATATTAAGCAGATTCAATGGTCACAACACTGATTTCAGCTTTATATGGATGCTTAGGAAAATGGAAAAGAGTGAGGCAATCGGATATGGATTTCATGCCAAGGGCATGGAGCTTAGAATCCGAGATGATGTACAACAAACCAATGGAATTTCATCCAGTTTCTAACTTAAAGTTTCCATGTATATGCGTCTGAGAGTTGTCATACTTTGTCTATGATATAATTTTGGAACCAGTTGTTATCTTGTGCTTGTCTTGCCATGGAAGCACCATAGTTAGTGAACCACAATAAGGATGACACGTCCTAAAGCACAGATGTATAACAGTTTAGTTGCATACGCTATCTCTCTTGTCAATTTTAGTAATGTTAGTGACTTTCATGTGCTCGCATGTGCTTTGATTGCCTTATCTTTGAATATGAGGGAGTTGAAAATAACTCATAAATCCCGTCTCTGATCAACATACTTGAAATGTCATTAGTTAATGCAAATTTGTTGGATTACCGTGCAAATTTCATTACGTATGGTTTCTTGTCCAAGTTAAACTAAAACTTAGTAAGCTTGTATTATTGTTTGGTACTGCGTGTATATTTTTATCTCGTTTAGTTTTGTATCATTTTTAAGGCTGCTATGCTATGTTGATCCTTCCTAGAATACTTCTTATAACTAGCATTTCATACATTGTTTTTGAAGCAGATCTTTGCTTTTGCTTGTTGCTATTGATGATAGTTTCCTGATCATCCGTTCTTGACCTAAGAAATACGGAATATACTTACCATTCGAAAGATACGGACATAACAGCTTATGTCTCTGCAGCAATTCTGATTTTGATACGCTAAATGAGGCTGCTAATCAAAACTTGTCTTTTCCGAGACAGACAGGTCTTCCTCACCTTCCTTTCTATTTTGTTATGACTAATGAGGTGACAAACATATTGTTAGTCGTCCTCGACTTGTCTCTATCGTTGAGTAGTAAGGGGAAGGGGAAAGGATTACGATAAGTTGTGGGAGAAGTGCATGACCAGGGCATGCCACCTCTCAGGCTTCCAAACAAAAGAAGAAAGTGAGGGATGATAAGGTAAAAACCAAAAAGCATTTTTGAACTACTACCAAAAATGGTGAATTTCTCTCTATCTTTATCGATTCATCTAAGTTCGAACAACTTTGGCATGGTAGAGAACTTTGAGGTTGTGATTGTTCTCATCTCTGAAGGATTGTAAGGGACTCGTATGCGATTCATGTAAGGTTCCGTTGACCAACCTTTCTGATCAACTCGCGTTATGCAATGCCATAGTCAGACATGGTTTTAGTGAGAACTGGGCCTCCTTTTCATTGAAGGCTTTTTCACATTTCCTCGCATGAGACTTAACTGGACTTGCTTGTCAACAGCTACTGTTGCATCGGTCCAGGATGTGCAATGAGATAAACTGCTTTAACTTTCGTTAGCTTTAGGCAGGCACGGGCACAGCACCATAAATTGTTTAGATCCATTCACTAGACTCTACACATCTATTCATCAATAGAGCACATAATCTTGACGTAAATCTCTACTTCAACTGGCATAATAAAACATGAAAAACGAATAAACGATTATTAATATGTTGTTCAACTAATCCGATGTTTGTTGAACAACATATTAAAGTTAAACAGGTAAAATTAAAGATTTAAGATTTAAAAGGTTTGACTGGTATTAGATTATTATAAACTGGTTAAAGATTGAATAAAATTACAGAAATTAAAAAATAATTGAAGAAGATTATGTTTATTTATCAAAAAATAAAAAAGTTTAATTAAAAATATTTAATAAAAATTAATCGGTTTATTTAGTTTATAATAATTGATTAATTTACAAAAACTGATCGGTTAATTAATAAATTGATCGATTTTTAACAATAAAGATTATTAAACTAAATTAAATCGAAAAGTTAGTCGATTTAACATTTTTATCGTTAAACCGACTGAATCAGTTTAATTTTAAAATAGTAATTAATACAACATTGCCTAAATCTCAGGTCAAATACTTCCTTCAAAAAGATTATTGTAACTAGACAGATTCAATTCCTGGAGGGTTAAGTGACTTTTGAAGTGGGGAATAAAAGAAGGCTTTTTTGGCAGGTGTAGACTCCATCAGAGTAACCAAAAAGCAAAAAATCAACATGGGTTTGAAAAATGGTATGGTACAATAACCCTGGACCCTGGTAAAAATTGAGTAACCGTGCATCAGTCTCCTTTCCAGGAAACCTGATGACCCCATCTCTACAAAAGGAAAATGGCCCATGAAAATGCCTCATCATAAGGGAAGTAGTGGCTGTTATGTTTCAGGGGCCGCCTAGTTTCTCTCGTCCGTGATTGAGGGATGTAGTGCCATTACTATCAAGCTGGTCGTTGGAGGAGTACAGTACTTGTCACCCACAGAAGGCGTCGGGAATCAGAATCCTGATAGGATAGGGCAGGGACTGGTATCAGCTTTTTGGGTGTCTGCCTTGACCCTTGCAACAACATTCCTACTTGGTTTTTGCGGGGTTCATTCAGGTTCAAGTTTCAGGACATTTGAGACCTTCGTTCACTCGTGACTGTTGCATCCGATCTAATAATCTGAGTTTGGTGTACCATCGGTTCCTTATCTTCCCAAGTGAGGATTATCAATCAACTTGATGGTCTTTAAGTATTCATCCTATGTAGGTTCAAGGGTCAACTTTGATTAAGAATTCACAAATTAGTTATTTTAAATAAATTGTTAGAATTTACAATAGACCTGTGGGCCTGCATGAGAAGGAAAGTTAGACTACATATAAGTATAAGTAAGATTTCATCTTAAAACTAATTATTGATAGGTGAAGTAGCCCACTAGACTTATATACTAATCTTTTTTCCTCTCTTTCTTCAATATGGGGCAAACTCCAACTTTATATTTCAACAGACCCCCTCTCACTTGTGGGTCTAACACGTGACATAATCTATCATTTCGAAGGGTTAACGACTAACATAAGAGCAACCTGCTCTGATACCATATTAAATTTTTAATATGGACAGAGTGTAGAGACCACTTACAAGAATTAGGCTTAGGTCAACTATTGTCCAAATAACTAGAAATAGTTGTTTGGATAATTGATCCTTACCACTTATAAACTCTTTAACATTTTTATGTTTAGTCAATATGAGATACTCTAGCACTCCCCGCAAGTGCAACTGGGACTGGATATCCAGTCGTCACTTGAAATATACGCAGTGGTAATCGAATTAGGCCGCTAAGACTGAAATTTCAGACAGACAACCGAGAAATTAATAATCCGGATAAAACTTGTTTTCATACCATATTAAATTTTTAATATGGTATCAGAGCAAGTTGCTCTTATGTTAGTCGTTAACCCCTTAAAATGATAGATTATGTCACGTGTTAGACCCACAAGTGAGAGAGGGTTTGTTGAAATATAAAGTAGGAGTTTGTTCCATATTGGAGAAAGAGAAGAAAAAAGACTAGTATATAAGTCTAGTGGGTTACTCCATCTATGACCAATTAGTTTTAGGATGAAACCTTACTTAGACTTATATGTAGTCTAACTTTCCTTCTGGTGCGGGCCGTAGGTTCATTGTAAATTCTAACATAAATCAATTAATAATTTAACAAACTTAATTCAATTAAACTCTAGATTTATCCCTCTCTTACTAAAATATTAAATAAACTACTAATCATAATTCCAATTATAAATTATAAATTAATAAGCACATAAAATCAAACTTTATAAATAAAATTATTTCTTTAAAATTAAGATCATAAGTTTATATATGCATTAATTTGTTGTTTTTTCTTAAATTTATTAAGATTTTATAAATTATTTTTTTGAGATTAATTAATTAATAATTAAATGATTTAAAATGAAATAATAAATTAAATTTAATTAATATTTACTTATATATAGAGTAATTTTACTCTCAATTTATCATTTTTTATTACCAAAATAATAAATAATATCTAAATTGAGATCTTTAAATTAGTCAGCACATAAAGGATAGATACAGGGCATTTAACTTTATTCACTTACCTTATTTTTTTATTTGTTTTACTTTCTCTCAGGAACGCATTGTAGAATAATCACACGAAAGGGCGGTTTATCCTATTTTTATCATCACTATTCCTGATTTGACTCATTTGGTATGGTCATGTTCATGTAACATCCCATCACTTGCGTATTAAGTTCCTTTCGTGACAATGATTCTCTCTTTTCTCTTCCGTCTTTTCACTACTTCGGATGGAAAAACCTGAGAAGAAAGGAGGACCCTGTGAATTTCAGAGACTGGCTGTTTTTAGTCATTATTGGCTAAAATTAGCACATGAAATTCTTGTTTCAGTGTGTTTCCTATCATTTTACATTTGTCTAAACTCTATATTCTGACAAAAAGCTCACATTAGCTCAAGTTGATCAAAAGGGTTCATCTCTAACCGTCATTTTGTAGCCTCCCTGTCTCCTACGAACGGCAAAAGAGGTGACGTAGGCCTGTGACAGGCAAGAAAATTAGTATTGGAAAAAGGGTCATCAACTTCAAGGATCAATGTTTGACTATCTGCAATAATATATGTACTTGTCAAGATAGGAAATTCATCTGTAAGTCAGGAGTTTGAGAAACTACTGGTTTGATGATTTCTTACACGACAAGAAATTAAAACCCAAAACCCAGATTCTGGTAGAGTTTGTCCAAAGGGTTTAGGACCTTGGCCACTTGAACTCAAGAATGGAGATTCAGTGAGACCAAATTGCATGTGCGTGTAGTGTAGAACCTTTGGTTGGTTTAGTTTTCGAGTGCGTCCATGGTAGCGTGTGATGAAGTACGATATATACGCCTTGATCCTTATCTCTGATGATTCTCTGTTCACTGTTCTTGTACCAAATCTTTTATCGTAGTCCTCTGGATTTGTTACTGCAGTCCGCAAATCAAAATGTAAACTAGGTTCTCTGTCTATATGAATACGTACAAATTCCAAAAGAATCATCTTCTTTACAATGCACCAAGCACTAAGGAACGATCTACTCGTATTGCATGATTCAACTAATGATCGGGATTATATTAAAGTTGTCAGGGAATGACAGGAAGAAAAGATTAAGAACAATGGGGTGATAGAAGATTCTATCGAAACAAACAGAAAGTATTAGTAATATGGAGAAGGAAAAAGACATTAGATTTATCAGTCAAGGAAATGTCTCACATATACATTGTTCAAAAAAATGGATTTTTTTTTTGTTCAGATACAGCAAAGGAACTTCATTCAATTTAAAGCTTTAAGATCAAGGGTTGAAGATTAAGTTTCCGCATTTGCACTTCCAACTGATTGGCTTGTAGTTGGAGTTGCCATCTCCTCCGACATAGGCAATGGCGGACACAGCAGGGTAGTTGCCATTGCCATGATTCACTTGAGGATTTGTTGGTACTTGGATAGCTTCACAATGGCCACATGAACGGCACCTTCTGTCACATCTTGGTGGCCTCGAACCTATCTGAGATCTTAAAATCTTCTTGTCTTCATTTACTGTCTAAAAAAATTCATAAGATCCTCCTTAAGTTACTCATCAAATGGATCATGCTAACTTGTTAAAGACTAATACAAACCAGAATTTCTGTGCTCACCTGTGAAGCGGTACCTAACGCAGGACTTGCTCTAGCTGCAAAAAAACAGAGAAAAAGTAAAAATCATCACAAGAACCAACATACTATAAGCCTGTTTATGAATTTCGTTAATTCAAAACTGAGATTCAGACAGAAGTGGAATACCTTCAGCCATGAATCTCACTTGGGTCGAGCTTGGAATCAAGAGAAAGAGAAAAGAAATGGCAAGGTAGTTAAGTTTTCTAGAAAACAAGAGCTTGTAACTACACCCCATTTTAGGAGAAGTTCATGGAGTAAGAACTGATAAAAGGGGGGAGAAGAGGAGGACAGATTCTGCAAGTTGATTTGCATATATGATGATGAGAAGGTAAGTGTGCATAGTTTTGTATAAGAGAACAAGAAAATCAGCAATTGAAAGACACATTGACATTATTGCAACTGCTTTTTCTTTCACTATCTCTCTGATGCTTTGAGGTGATGGAACATAGAAGGACAAATGAGAAATGGCAAGAAAGCAAAAAGAAAGATTAGAAGCAAACCCCAAGAGGCAAGAACCATAACGTTGGTTCTTGAGCCCTCAAACTCAAACAACATGCATACATATAACCATCGCTATAATCGAAGAAAGAGAAGGCGTGTGGAGCTTCTTTGTACGTATGTCTGTACAGACAGACGACATGGCCAAAAATAATAATACAAACCCTTTTGACATAACATATTGTAAGTAATAGAAAAGCAATAGAAAATTATCATTTTAGTGACTCTGAATATTATTTTACTTAATTGTCATATTTTTATTATCATTTTATACTTTAATATTATTAATATTACTCATTACACCTGAAAGCGTTAACAAAAATAACCGTAGAGTAATCATTTGAATCTTTTTTGGAAACATTAATATAAAAATCACATATTTAATAAATATTTCACATAGAATTTAATTTATAGTTAATATAATAAAATTATCAAAATTTTAATTTAATTAAGACTTAAGTGATATCACTTATTGGTGTTATTTTGAAAACAATAAAATATAACATGATACTATCAATGATTAAAAAATCAAACCGGTTGGACCGGTTTAACCGTAAAAATCTCGAATCGTCTAATTTTTTAGTTCTTTTCGTTTGATTTCCTTTAATAACTCTTGTTGTTAAAATTGATCAATTTATTAATTGATCGGTCAATATTTTAAATTAATAACTTCTTATAAACTAAAATAAATTGATTAATTTTCATTTAACAATCAATTTTTTATTTAAACTTTAAATTATTTGATAAGTAAGAACAATTTTTTCAAATATATTTTAATTTCTTTTACTTTATTTAATATTCAGTCGATTTTATAATAGTGATTGAACCTTTTAAATTTTAAACTTCTTGTCTTATCGGTTTAATTTTCAGTTTGATTTTTAAAATAATAAATATTATAAATAAATAATTGGTAAAAATTGCTCATTTGTAACCAGAAAGACACATGCTTAAATTACGGAAACAACTTCTTTGTAAAAATTATAAAGAAAAATGTATATATCAATGACTCTATCTAGACTCTCGCAAAATGGAAAACTTTGTGTTAACTTTTATCTAAATTTGCTTATATTTTTTATTTTTAAATCCTTTACTAATGTTGTGAGAAATACGAAAAGGGCAACTAAAATCCAAAACAAAAAAACAAACTCCTCATCAATTTCCCAACAAAGACGAGAGACAAAGTTTACACCAAATGACATTTCATCACGGCTATGGATTTTCTCAATTCGGCTTATCGCTTTCATTCCTTGAGTTCCCTCAGCTTTTTACTTAAAAGAAAAAATAAAAAGATTCGCAGAGTTGGTGTTCGGCTTTTTCTTTCTTTTTTATTCATTAAAATAAGAAGAAATAAGCAAAATCATACCCACGTGGGCTTTATTGTTCTCTGTCACTAACCCTCGAGCCTAACCCAGCTTGTATCAAAGCTTCTGGTCCTTGCTATGATGATGGTCTCAAATTCCTGGCCTGAAATTGTAATTGAAAAATCGAGGATCTGATACCCATTAAATGCTAGTTCAAGTCAAGAGCGTAGAAAAACGTTGGGTTTCATCGTTATGCTCAAGTCTCTTTGAAGTGAAACCTTCCTATATAACTGGAATGATGTTGGTAGAATGTAACGGATTTTAATAATATCAGTGTGAAATGGAGCTAAAGAATGAAAAAAGTCAAAAAACCTAACATGTAACGATACTTGCATGTTTTATAGGCATAAATTATAAACATGATTTAATGTCAACTACACTGGATTACGATTTTGTCTCCCCTTACATCATTTACCAAATGTCATCATATTGATTTGATTGCTATATATACGTTATTTGCACTTGGAAAAATATTTTAATTTAGAAGCTTGTCACTTGCCCTTAATTTAAAAATTATGTGAAGAGAATAATAATAAAATATTTAGTTTATCAAGGTTTATTAACTATTACATTTATAGAAGTAATAATAATAAAGTGGGACAGATTCAAGTATTAGGACTGCATTTGCAAAACATATAGCAGAGTTGAGAAAGAACCTGACGTCCCAGCTAGAAGCATTTCTATTGGAGACAAAATTCTTTTCCATTGAAGAAGGATACTTAACCTCACGGTGCAGGTGAGTTAGTAAGGGGTTCTTCTGGTTTAAGTGAGGTCGTGGATTTGAATCGCCCTTATACATGCAGCCGTTTAAAACTTGAAACTAGAGCTTTGCCTCTCACAAGGGACCTACCCGACTTGAGCAAAGATTAGTCTGAAAAGTAGATGTCTTAAAGATGTCTTCTCATAATTGGGACCTCCTAGGACACCTCGTGAATAATAATAAAAAAAAGAATGATACTTGACAATTGTGCTTTGTATAGAAGCAGTCATTTAAGATGTTAAGCAATTTTTACATGCTACCTTTACTGTCAAAGACCTTGGATATGCTAAGCACTACTTTGATTTTGAGATAGCTCGTCCCTCTTACGGGATTTATCTTAATCGAAGGAAACATGTGCTTGATGTTTTACAAGACACTAGTTTACAAGATGCCAACCCTGCTGCAATTCCTTCCCCTGCCAACATTCGACTTCAGTTTGCGATAGATTCTGTATATTCAGATATAGCTAAATATTATCATTTAATTATTCGTCTTCTCTATCTTATTATTTCCAGACTAGATATCTCTTTTATTATTTAACAATTAAGTTAGTTGATGAATTCTCCACAAACTTCTCATTAGAATGTATTTGTCCATGTTCTTCACTATCTCAAAGGATATATCCAGCTAAAAGTTTGTTTTTCCCTTCTAATTCCCAATTTACTCTCACTAGATATTGTGGTGCTGATTTGGCTACTTATGTATATACTCGTAAATCTGTTACAGGTTATTATATTTTTTTGAGTTCATCACTTGTTTCTTGGAAAACCAAGAAGCAAGCTACGGTTTTGTGTTCCTCCGTTGAAGCAGAGTACCGTAGCATGGCTACGATTGTTTGCGAGCTCCAATGGCTTGTAAGTTTTATCTCTAATTATGAGTATGGTCAGGGACGGAGCTAGACTCAATTCTAAGGGAGGGCCGGGGGTCAACATCTAAGGGGGCACTTATATTTTTAAGGGGGCCACTTATATTTATAATTTTAAAAAATTTAATTATATAGGTAA
>JANZLD010000237.1:6043795-6061564 GCA_026413575.1 Erythroxylum carthagenense
AACTATCCACTTCTTCCTACCGCATGAGGATAAAAAAGCTTTTAGGATATTACCTCTCATAGTAGCATTGGCAACTATGCTTGCCTTCTGTTGGTTGCTGTCACTTTGAAGATTCTGCAGCACTTCCAATAGTTTTCCTAGTGAAATATTCAGCTCACCTCCTTGTTGTTTCTGACTACTTTCAGGTTTTTCTGTTCCTCCCTCACTAGATACTTGGTAGCCTCGGTTTTTTCCCCTTTTTTGTTTTCAATCTGGCTTTCCATGAATATCCCAGTATGTATCTTTGGTGTGACCACTTTGTTTAGAATGTTCACATCACTTCTTTCCATGAATATCCCAGCATGTATCTTTGGTGTGGCCACTTTGTTTGCAATGCTGACACCACTTCTTATGATTTTTCTTACTGGATTCACCACGTGATAATAGGGAAAAAGCTTCATTTGAAGATACCAGAGTTCCACTTAGTTCCTCTTTCGGTTCCTCTTTTAGCATGATTTTTCTCCTTGTTGTTTCCCTCCTAACTTCAGAGAATACTTCTTTAACTGTAGGCAAAGGAATTCTACTTAGGATTCTTCCACGAACATCATCCAAGTTTTTATTGAGACCAGCCAAAAATTCAAAGACTCTCTCCTTTTCAATCTTTTGGTTGTACATCACTGCATCTTCCTTGCACCTCCATTCCTCATTGGACAGCAGGTCAAGTTCCTGCCACAAAGCTATCATTTCCACCCAATATTCTGTAACTTCTCTATCACCTTGCTTCATTTGCCACAACCTTATTTTTATCTCATAAATCCTAGCTGCATCCTCTTCATCCGAGTAAGACTGTCGCACTCCATCCCAAATTTCTAGGGCTGTTGGCAGAAACATAAAGGTCTTTTGATAGGTGGTATCATGGCATTAATAAGCCACGATGAAACCATGGAATTATCTATCTCCCATTGTTGTATAGCTTGTAAGTTTGTTGAGTCTAGAATATTCTCATTTACGATGATGAAACTTAGTTTTCCTCTTCCTCTAATGGCGAGTTTCATAGCTTGAGCCCACTCTCGGTAGTTTGTTCCATTGAGTTTATCGGACACAATTCTAACTGAAACTCCCTCACCAGAGGCCATTGTTGACTGACCTCTAGTCGGGATGTTGTGGAGGATCCCTCAATATTGGAAGTCATATCTTGACTTTCTGGAGTTGTCTCCTCGGTTTCACTATCACGTGGCTCTGATACCATGTGAATTAGAGCTTCTTTGCTCTATATTTCTTTTATTATAGACTGCAGTATATATATACATGCATAGGGTTAAATAATAGGATAGAAATCTGTACAGATATGAAAATATAATCCTATGATTCAATATATCTACAAGATACTGCTATCTAATTTTAAATGATCTGATTAAGATCAGATCATAATATTATGAGATATGTATATCTTTGACCACAGAGTCTTTTCTTCTTCTTTTTTGGTTGCCCACGAGGTGTCCTAGGAGGGTCCTGACTATAGGAAAGTACTTTTAAACCATCCACTCCCAGACTAATCTCCGCTCGAGCCAGATAGGTCCCTTGTGGGAGGCAAAGCTCTAGCCCCAAATTTTAAACGGCTGCATACATAAGGACGGTTCGAACCCGCGATCTCACTTAAGCCAAAAAAACCCCTTACCAACTCACCCGCGCTCTGAAGTTAGAGTCTTTTCTTTCTATGTGCTTGGATAGATGTATCGATTCAGTGACTAGGTAAAGTATGGTTAGTTCATGAAAAAGAGAGACCAAGCATTGGATCAGAAGATGGCTTGTGATGTTATTGTCCTCGACTGGCTTGTACATTGTTTGAACTTCTCTTTTTTGTTGGTATTGAAATAGGAACCATGAAGGTCAGGCAACACAGTGATTGTCGAAAAAGGTGTGACACCTGTGTTCTAAGGGATACTTTGATTGACCTTTTTGTAGCCCATGAACCAATTTGAAATATAAAATAACGAGCAAGTCTCTTTATAAATGTTCAAACATGAGAAATTAGAAAGGAGAAGTCGAGATACATTTTAAACAAGAGAATCGAAGTTCTAAAGATGCCTTTGTAGAGAGAGCTTCGATTCACAATGAAGTAAACCTATAGATATACGTCCTAATCAAAGACAGGAGAATAAAAAGGAGAAGAGAAGAAATTAAACTTCACATGCTATGTTTCTGGGCTAATTCATGCCTATAGTATTGGAGGCTTAAGATGATGTGAGCTTGGGGTCCAGTTTGTTGGGTCATCACCTTACTGATCTATTGTACATGTCTTTAGATGGGAAAGATGAATTGCCAACCTATGGACCTCCAGTCCAATCTTGGAAACTTGTCGTAATTTCAGAAGTTTAGGAGCCATTGTTTGTAAATTTCGTTTACCTTTTTTCTTATTGACTTGTTTGCATAAATTTTACGTAAATCTCCAAATCAAGTATTTCGTAGAAACCACAATTAATCCATTGTATCCCTATTCCTATTGAAATTTTCCTCTTAAGTCACATCATATTCCTTACTTTAATTTGTTCCTGTTTCTTTCAATATCCTCTTTAACTCACAAACATTTTCCTTTGTTTGTTCCTGTTTTCTTGGTAATGAAACCAAACATTACATCTGGTTTTTGTAACCATTACGGGACACCACCCTTCTAGTGTAACGATCAACTTTCTTGTTTTATATGATTTAAGATCAATTTCATCTACCATACTCTATATGAGAAGAATTAGACATATCATGTATAATCCCATTCTTAATACGCTCATCCTTGTTCATAAACAACTATTTTTATTTCTTAACAACTCTATATATACTTTGTTAAATCATGAAAACTGTGATTGCCGACGAGCAATGCAATTATTAGTACCCTTGAATAGATGGGTCTTTGAAGACAAGTCTAGTTATGTCTTGAACAAAGGCAACAAGACCACATGTTGGGGTATCTCGTGGTTTATTACTCCATCTTTATATCGTATATATCTCATATCTTTTTCTGTAGAAAGGGGCATGCAACGGTTGACGTAAAACATGGACCTAAATTCGTCACAGTTCTTGACTTTTGATGCCCATTTACGAATTAGGAGTCCAGCACTTGGGTCATCTCTGAACCATTATTGTTGTTCCCTCTCTATTAAGGTAGGCGTCACCTACTCGGAGAGATGGTCATGTCTAGTCTATTCCCATGCTTACCTAGCTAGCTACTGACCAGTTGATGGCGGTTTATGGTTGCATGTATGCGTACGTTTCTTGTCCTCTAGCTTCCATATCATATGCCTTTGATCAAGGGAAAGGAGTTAGTATGTTCTTTTTCCTCCCCTTAAAGCTAATTGTTTTATATTTAAGGACCCTCAATTTATGGATAAGGAATAAGAACAAGACCATATAGTTGAATTGCTATGATTATTGATTTGAAACCCTTAATTAACTCCAAAACTGAAGTGATTAGACGGAGTGGGAATGGATTACGTAGTGATTAGGGTAACCTCGGGTTTTGAAAGGGGGAGAGGTCGTCGTCGCATTGGTTAACACAATAAAGAGGCCTTAGTATAATAGTTATATGACTATTAATATGAAGTTTTTATTACTTATCGTATCCGACCTGAAGTCTCACAATTAAACAGAGTTTGAAAAGCTCTGATAGTTATTATTCTGAAATTTTTATTAGTTATTATTATTAAATAAAAATATTTTGTTTTTCAATATTGATTCTTATGTCATTCAATGGGCCTTTGTTGCGTACCTTGTGGCTTGTACACATGCACTTTTTGACATGTATAATAAATTAAATGTAGTAACTATCAAAAACTTGCGTGGATCAAATTACAAGATTAAATAAATATTCCCCCGAAAATTATGATCCATAACATTTTTTGTCTAGTTTTGGCACATAACTCGACACACCGACAATTTAGCCAACACAGGACACACGTCTTTGGATATTTTAGTATAATTACGTGCTTACACACATAAACCAGATCAATAGTGAAGAGGGCTTTGTAATCTTTTTCCCTTTTTTGTAAAAGAGATTGAAACACCTACACACCACGCCATGTTCTTCTCCCACAAATATACTAATCACTAGACAACAATATGTGAACCATACTTAGAAACAAGACAACAAGAGAAAACCCAATATCCAATTGAAGGAAAAGGCTTTGTGTTCTAATTTTAGAGCAAGGTATTAGGTGTAGCATTTTAGGGTTGGTCTTATACCTAACTACATTGATTAGGTGTAACTAGGTTTGCTTATAGTTTCTTAAATTGAGCAAAATGAAATAGTGATAGGAACTTGTACAGCTTTTTAGTATAATAAACATAATATTATATTTCATTTAATCTCAAAATGCAATGCCGCTATTATCTTTTTACAGACCTTGGATAAAGTAAAAAAAAAAGATATTTTTGTGGTTAAGAATAATGTTTATTTTGTCTAATTATGTTCTTTATGAGAGTTAAAAGAGGGTTATATTTTGCCTCATTTTATTTTTTATGAAGATCAAAATTGAACCATATTTTATCTCATTTATTATTTATAAAAGTTAAAAGTAATCCCGATTTTGTTCTTTATAAGAATGAGTCATAAGCAAGTATCCTTTTTGTGCTTGCCCAAGACCCAAAGTAGAGAGGATTTATGGAACTTCTTAGAAACTCACTCGTTTTCTTAATTCCTCATTTTTCATTAATTTTTAGATACTAAATATAAGATAACATATGATCATTCAATCTGTTATTAAAATCAGGTGCTATGGTCAAGATAACACTCCTTCTATCAAGAATTGTCAGCAAAGTATCAATAAGTGTATTTTGGTACGTTGTGTAAGTAGTGTCAAGATATCTTTCCGTCATGTGTTTGTAATACTTTAAGATATCACATTTGTCAAAAGAACAATATTTCATCTGAAAGTATTCCTGACTCACCGTCTATAGTTTAATTGATAAATTGATGACAATTTGACAATCCATCATTTCCAAGTAAAAGAAACTATTTGACTGTACAATTTCCACAACTTATTTGACAATATTACCTAATACCTTCTAATATATGTATACCTTCTACTCTTTTTTTTATTCCTACCTTTTATGCTTGAATGGTGAAGATCAATTTAGTTGACTTTGTTGCCCCCCGTCGCCTCTTTTTGCCTTTCCTTGTCACTGATTTATTACTCCACTTGATTTTCCGTCAATCCAAACGCCAAAATCTAATGATTTCAAAACTTGTCGGGTCTTGTTCTCACTAATGGATGGTTGATTAGCAACAAGATCAATAATTAAGTTCAGGGATACTTTCAACGGAACAATAATAATATGTTGAAGTTCAAAGGTCGGAGGTTTGAAGAGTCGGATGTAGGAAAAGAAAACAAAAAAAAGATTGATTAATAAGAGGGTATAGTTAAAAAAAAAAAAGCAAAAAAGAGAGAGAAGAAGAAGATGGAGTTCAATGATGACGATTGTGACGGTAAAAAGAAAAAAAGGAAAGCAAATTCATGCGGACGAGAAAGTGGTGATGGCGAGAGAGTGAGTTTCCTGGAAAGTGGCACTCTTTCAGGAACAAAACTAAGAAAGTCAGGCTCATCATTTATTGGTCCAGACCATAAATTCAGGGCGTCAAATACATGGAAATGTGGATTCTTCGCAGATCCTGCCTCATAACTTCTGCAACCAATTTCCATACCAATCCCGATAGCGTGGTCATAACGTCTCCCAGTGATTACCAATCTGGACGGTCCATTAACCAATTTGTTAGACTATTATAACCGAGTCTAATCAATTAACTTAAAATTAAGTCTAAGTATACTACATCATCTCTAGATTAGTTTGCAACTTGTAATATCTGTGCTGATATGGAACGTCAGTTCAACTGACATTCAATATCATAGCAAAAAAATTCCATGATGAAGAGTGCAGAATAGTAAAAGGAAAGGCCATTGGGACATCACGTGGCACCTGACCCACACGTACTCCCTAAAGAGTCGGCACCTCACGAGAGGCGCCCTTTTGAGTTTTGGACACCTTTTCAAGTTTCATTATATTCTAATCAAACTTGCCCAAAGTGATTTTACACTTATCCTATGATTATACCCGTTTTTTATTTTTATTTTATTATAAAACCATCGCATGATTTATGTAAATTTACCTAAAGTAACATTTTTGTGGATTGTGTATAAATCTTTTTTTTATATAAAATATAATTTCCACTTCTGGCTTTTTCACTTTTCTTCGTCTACACGCCATTCAATCACCGTTTCTTTTGAGACAAAACATAAGTCCTAAACTGTGTTAGGGACAAGTACACGTGAGCTACCCACCCGCAGCTCTCGCCCTCTCTCTCTCTCTCTCTATCTCACGCATAAGCTTACTTAATCATCTAGGGTTGATTTATCATTATCTTCTCATTACAATATACACTGTTTTCCTCTTTCATTATGGACACATCAGAGACACCAACAAACCACCAAAAACCAGGAGGTGTGTGCACTAAAAAACGTGACCCGGGGTGTCGTTTGGATGTGTGACACAAATTTCGGATTGGACTCAACTTTGAAATGTCATTTTGGAATGACTTCAATGCCACTATCTTTTCAGAATGCAGAAAGGTAGAGTCTTTAAACTTAAGGAAAAGGTATCTTTTTTAATTCTAAAAATTACCATTTTGAAAAACTACACTCTCTATAATGAATTATTTCAAAATTGCCATATGACTAATTATATCAAAATAAGCAATTTTTATGATGAGTAAATTTTTTTAAAGGGTAAATAGTAAAAATTTTATTACTCCAAAACGAGAACTTCAACAATAAAAGAAGGGAATACTTCAAACCACTGTCGCCAGAGATGAATAGCTAAGATAGGTAGCAAAATTGCCTGACCTAAAATCAAAATACGTTTAGCTATTCTAATATCATTAAATAGAGATTTACAATCATAAATTAACAAACCAAAAAAGAAAGAGCCATCATTAATTACTTGAACTACAATCTTCGCGTCCGATTCAATAATAACTCTATTATTATGATTGAAGCAAAATTCATGATAATGAAGATTTGGATTGTCGGTTTAATTTAATATTATATCATTCAATAGCCTTACTCTGTATGTGTATAAAAGGGATTAATCCAAAACAAGTCAAAAACAAATAATAACAGTCATGGATCCCTGCATATATATTTGAGTGACAATATACAATGAGAAATAAAGAGGGGAAAACCAAAGAAAAAGGAAAATATTTATCAGAAAGTACTATTGTTTCTGCAAAATAATTAATTACACTAACCTTTCACTAACAAGTCCTTAACAAAAAAATAGAGGGACTGTGAGATCTATAACTCTATTTTTCCTTTCTTCTTTCTCCTATAATTGTTTTTTTTTCCTGACGCCTTACGATTAACAAGCAGCAGAGGGATTAGTGAAGGGATTATAGAACTGAGATTTTGGAGCCATTGAGAACGGAGTGGCCTTGGAGGCACCATCACCGACACCTCCGATTCTTTCACAAGATGGGCACATGGTAAGAGTAGCCGCTGGCATGTGCATGTAAAAGGGATGTGACAGTTTCAGGGCTTTAAGCTCTTGTAGCTCCTTCTGAAGCCTCCTATTCTCATCTGTCAATGTTTCACAACACTTCTTCAGGAACTCGCAGTCCACTTCTGTCTGCTTCAGCTTTGTTCTGCAGAATTATCATATAAAACTTTCATTAGTTCCCTGTTTCCCATCTTCAAGGTGAAGATAGTTAGCTTTTGCTTTGTTACCATACGATTACTAATCATATAAAACTTTCGTTAGTACCCTATTTCCCATCTTCAAGGTGAAGATAGTTAGCTTTAGCTTTGTTACCATACGAGTACTATGTGCTTTATGTTTTAGTACGGTTTCTTGTGTGTGTGTGAATTGTGATAGGAAGCTTTAACGTGGGCCTCTTGCAAATCATTTGGACAGATTTTACAAGGAAAAAAGTTAATTTTGATTACCTTGCTCTCCTGTTCTGGAACCATACTTCAACCTGTCTTGTCCGTAGATTCAACTGCCTTGCCAAAGCTTGCTTTTGCTTCTGTTAAATCGAGAGAAGCAAGTAAGAATGAATTGTTTTCCCAGAAACAAAATCATGAATGCAACAAATTCAATGGTGATTAACAACTCACAGGGTTGAGAGTGCTGTGTTGCTTGAAACTTTCCTCCAAAAGGGCAGACTGTTCTTTGGTGAGCCGAAGTTTCTTCCTTGCATTAGAGCCATCTTCATCTTCGTCACTAATCCTGGAAGAAACTCTCTCGGCGTCCATATCTTCACTGCTGATGTCTCTTTCTCGCTTAACCCGACCACTAGAGAAAGAAGAAACAGCACTGTGAGGAGAAGCTTGACGACAGAAATCAACACCAACAGGCTCCTCATACACCTTTTTAACCTCTGTCTTCTTGGCCCCAACGTGATTACGATGATAGACGTCTCCAGGAAGACCCAAACTAAGCGAAGGCTGATCAGAGCTCGGAATACCTGTCTGGTCAAACTTGAGAAAAGGTTTAATCTTTGGCCCTTTATCAGGTTTCGATGGGTTCTCCAAGCCTAACCCAAGAACAAGACCGGTGTTGCAGTAACCTTCGTCGAGACAACTCATGACAAACTCCAGAGATATAGACAGAGAGAGAGAGAGAAAGAGAGGTGAATGACGAAAATGGTTACGAGAGTTTGTATAAGAAGAGAAGGGATATGGGAATGAGAGACTTAGGAGAGTGAGACTTTTTATGTTGAGAAGAGACGGTGGGTGGGTGGTTGGGTGGATGTAATTATTAATCAAAGGAATGAAAATGAAACAAAACAAAAGAAAAAAGAGAGTTTTTGAGTTAGAGAAACGAATCTTTGAGGGCGTGAGACTTAATGAAGATTGAAGTAAAGACTCTGTCTCTCTCTGTATCATCTCTATAGATACAAAGGTTGACCATTTGAACCCCACTACTATATTATCCTCTTCTTCATCATCGTAACTAACAAAGAGAAAAAAAAGGGCAAGGAAGAAACTACATTAATGGCGTCTCTCTCCATCTTTCTCCATTGCTCTGTTCCCAGGAATACTATACAGTTCGCATGGAAGTGGGAGACACATCAAGAGAATGATTCGCTTAACCCTTCGCCATTCATTAACGTACCAAGATTAACTATTTTGCCCACTGACCTTTTTATCATGCTTTTCGGTGTACATTGTTTTGCTTTTTATGTTTCAATTATTGGCCAACTCCTTCGCTTTTCTTATTTTTGTTCAATGGCCTCTTTACAATTTTTTTTTAATTCTTTACAAACTTTTATCATTTTAAATTATGTACAAATAGCTTATGCTATTAGAAACATTTAAAATAATTTTTTGTTATTATTATTTTAACATAAACTATTACCTAAATAATCATTAAATTTAAATGTGGTCTTTAAATATTTTAATATCATGATGAAATCATTTTAAAATAAGTAAAAAAATATTTTTGTACTCTTGTTTAATATTTTTGAAGAGCATATGATTGTAATTGTACCCTCTAGAAGTTCAATGTTTCCTTTTTCTTTTTGGTTCTTTACCATTGTTTCCTAACAATACCTCGTGTGTTTGGTATATGATCATTCAAAGATTGCTTTCGAACTAATGACTGATAAAGGGTTTGTTTTATTTTATGAAAAAGAATAGGAAATGGAATCCCTAGTACACGTATCAATTGGTTCATATTGGATATGACTAGTTATGCTTTAAGTGCCTTCTTAAAACAGACCGGATGATCTGTTTCCCACGATATGTATAACCATGCTTTGTTAAACTACACACAATATATATGTGTGTGTGTATATATATATAGATGTAGATGGCGTACCATGTCTCATTGCTTAACGAAACATGTCTCCAAATTTCATTAATGGAGGAGGTGGGTGGGTTTTATTTCCCTTATTATGAATTTGAGGTGCTTAAGTTGACAGAGATGTTCACTTCTACCATTTATTGGATTCTATCAAATATGCTCTTCAAGTTGATTTGTGTAATTAAACTAGTTTACCTCTAAAATCAAGCTAATTTTAAGAAATAACCAAAGAAATAATCTCTTATCTGATCCCTTTTGAAGAATTATACTATGACTTAACAGGATTTTTAATTTTCATGTTTATTATACTTGTAAGAAACAAAAATTTGAGGACCAAAGATAGTACAAGATAGCGGAATCAGATTTTCTGAACCATAATTCTATACTAACTCTGTTTTATATAGTCCTATCTACACAAATATGTAAGATCCAGAAAAATATGTAAATGAGATCGTATGCAATAAAGTTAATATATAGTTACACAAAATTTGACCCAAGACAGCAAGGAAGGACAAACAAAAAAAAAAAGAGTCCCAACTTTCAAAGAGCTTATTATGGTGCTAGAATATGATTCATCAACACTAATCAGGATCTTTGCTGAACTATAAAGTCGCTGAGGAGTGTTTTCGGGACCTACTTGCCATGTACAAGCACTTTCAATAATGCTTTGTCGGCTAAGCTGAATAGAAGTTAGGTCACCAATAAGTCGATAACCCCGCATAATAATTAGAACATAAATTATATATAACAACTACAAAAACCAGTTTTTATCGACAAGAGTCCACCGATTAAAGATATCCCAAAACTGACGGCTGTAAATTCTCATTATAAAATAACCCTTCTCCAGTTTCATGCTTTGGAGGCTATATATTAATTAACTCTACAAGTTTGAAATCTGGGTTGTTGATCATATATTCATATCTCTTTCAAGATCATTATGAATTATGGTGGCTAAAGCAGCCATTATGTGTCTATACTTGTAGGGATCTATGGAGTTTATTTATTAGTGGGCAAGCGTGCGGCATGATGAATCAAGAAAAGGGCATGCAGGGCATGATGGTTAACTTGATTACGCTGAAGTGGCTCACTTTTTTTCCCTTATAATTTTACTTATTTTTAAACTGTTTGTAAATTATTTTTAAATTGTTTACAAACAAGCTGTAATATTAAAAATTTTAGGTTCATTTTTGCTATTTTATTTTAATACAACTATTAATAAAATCGAATTGGAGTAATATAAATTTTGTTACATGCACAAATATTCTATGTATTAGGAAATCTAAAGAGTCATTTGACCTAAGAGTTTTATTTTATTTTATTAAATCCAAAAAATAATTTACTTTTTACAAAAAAATATCAAACTATTTTAATAAAAATATTATTAAATTGAATTATAATAATTATATTAATTCTATTAATTCCACACTAATAAGTCAAGTTGATAAAAATTTAACAAAAATTTATTTTATGGAGTTTGATAACAAAAAGATTTTTAAAATCTTCAGTTCCTTTTTCCCCAAGCATATGCCATTAGCCTTTGGAAGAGCAAGTCAATAACTCAAATAATGTGTTCTTGTTACCAAAAACACACATGTATTACAAAAGCAAGCATGAATTTTAATTGGTAGGGACTTGTACCAAACCACAATACCTAACCAATCTACACTATTCTCCATATTTGTCAGCATCACTTTTAACTCGAAACAAAGACAAGATCTATAAACCTGGTAAGAGATAAGATAATCCGACTTTAATTAATTTGATTGGTCAGTTTACTTCTAATGTGCGCAAATAACTTAATCACGACAACTGATACTAAACTATATTAAAATAAAAGGGTATTATCCAAACCCCTATTTTGTCAGTACACCAAAAAGCAAAAGACACAGCCACTGTTTTCGAATTTAGACTCCAGGTAGATAGACGTTTGACTTTGACACAGTCCATTAATCAATACATTGAACAGTGTATTAAAATATATGGTCCTGTCCATTTACATGCCAATGCCAATGCCATCTTCCCCAACTCCTTCAAACTATATGATGGGATGTCTGCGAATAATTGCGCATATCATTAAACTAATATTTCCCTTTTGATTATTCAAATCTCATCCATACAAACAAAAAGGTGACACAATGTATGCAACCAAATAAAACACAAGTGGTGCCTCTCATGTCATCACCACCCCCAATCTCTTTCTCGACATTAATTTTATTTTTTTGGGTTATTTTAATGGGTCAAAATTAAATATTTCATATATTTAATCAATCTGATTTAATTATTGTATATATTAAAAAAAATTAGATAAAATTTAAAAAGTAATTAAAAATTTAGTCTTTTATTTTGAGGGGCTGAGCACGTGTCATTGACAGGAGACTTACGTGTGAGACACAAAGGGCCCACCAATGATTTGGGATGATGGGGCATTTGATTCCGTGGGGGGTTGATGATTATGGAGCGTAGAAGTTGGCAATGATGGAGCAGAGAATTTAGGATAAGCTTTCACCTTAATTATGATGTTTTGTTTTCTTTCTTATACTTTATTGCCTGTATTATGTATTATACTCTTTTTTTTTTTCTTCGTTTCACACATATGACATACCTTAGTTTCTTTTATTTTCTCTTCTTTTTCCTATTTTGTCTTATTGTCTGATTTTTTTAAAAAGGTTATTTTTATGGTACCCATGTTTTTGGGTCATTGTCATGTTATGTCACCTGTTAGAGTCAGCCGCTCATGTTCCCTTACGAATGTGTATTTTTAAGGTTAATGTTCCAATTAGTGAAGTTGTTACTGCCCTTAGAATCTGTCCTCTTTTCCACGTTCCATTCCCCAAGTATGACTTTTAATTTTCTTGGTATTTTTATTGATTAATCACTTTTTCAAACCCCAGAAAATATATAAATTAAATGTTAATTTAAGTGAAAAATATATATATATAAAAAGAAAGAAAGAAAGATACCCATCTAGAGCAATCTTTTTCCATCTCAACAAGTCGTGGTTGACGAATTCGTTGTGTCTGGAATATGTCCGTGACACTTTTTTTTTAAAAATATATTTTAGGTATTTTGTTGGCACAAATCAACGTACCCAATAATTGAATTCTTGGAAAGTGAACACTTTGGTCCAATTTCAAAAGCAACCAACCAATTGAGAGTGGTACTTTTAAAAATATCACACGTATGCAAATGTACAAATTAGTACAAGGCACGTGCGGGGAGGACCCTTTTTTATATTTGTATGGGAGGGTGCCACTAGAAAGCGAGGTATAAACCTTTTGGTAGGAATATGAATATCTCAATCTCTAGAAGCAAGGCTACGGAAATATGCCTTGCACCTCTTGACAAAGTGCAAGTAGAATATTATCGTTTTGCAAATTATCAGAAAAAGGGTTAAATTAATTACCACTTATTGTCAATATTGATTCGAATATAAAATGTTACAATACATTTACATTTCAAGACTATTGTGTGTAAAAGCCTTTTTTTTCGACGTTTTAAAAATTAGAGCAAAAGTTAAACTGATAAAATATGATATTTAAGGTTTAAAAGGTTCAATTGATATTAGATTGTAAAAAAGCATAAAAATTGAATAAAATTAAAAAATTTAAAATATGATTAAAAAAGATTGTGCTTATATATCGAATAATTTGAAGTTTAATAAAAAAATATACTACTAAATGAAAATTAATAGTTTTATTTTAGTTTATCAGAATTTATAATTAATAAAAATTGATTGATTAATTTTTTATCAATAAGATATATTAATATAAATTGAATCAAAAAGTTAAAAATTGAATTAAAGAATTAGATGGTTCAATATTTTTATGATTAAATCGAATGCTTAGTTTAAAAAACTCTTCTAATTTAACCATTTAACTTTAAAATTTGATCAAAATTTTAGTACACTATTCTTTGAGAAAAAATGTAATTGAGTTAACATTAATCCTCCAAAGTGGGCCATATTGAAATAAGTGAATAAAGTATTCCTATCTTGAAAAAGGGTTAAATTTAGGGGAAAAAGGAGTTGTGAGAATCATTTGGACTTGGACAGGAAGGGGTGTACAGCAGATGCAAATAATGATGAATCGGTTTGATTTTTTTCACAAGGTCTAGAGTGAGAAACAAAACTGCACCGACTAAACAGTAAAGCGGAAAGCTCCATTATAGCTTGTCTGTCCCACCTGGACTCGCTTTCTTTCCTAAGAGTTAGCCTGTCCCGCAAAAGTGATTACATTAGTTATATAAGTAAAATTTGACCAACAGGTAAAGGTAGTTGGAAAAATTAATTATTCAATATTATATATTGATATGTAAAATAATTTATGAGAATATAATTTAAAAAATTATAAAGATATAAATATTATATTTTTTAACATTTCGGTGAATATCAATTTAGATATAAATATTTAATTTTATAAAAATTAAATTTATAAGTTTAATAAAAAATATAATAATAACAATAATTTAACGTTAAATTTTTTATTGATATGAATGATAAAGCAAGTCATATTATATCAGTATTTTTTATATAATATATATAAATTTTATTATTTAATAAATTAAAAATATCTATAATTATAATATGACATATATATAATATATATTAGTTATATACTAAAAATATTAATTAAATGTGACTCTTTATATCCAAAGACTTAATATTATGATATTTTTAAATGTAAACTAATATTATAAAATTAAATAAAAATTAAAAAGTTTAATTTGTCCCTTTATTATATTCTTTCAAACTTCACAATGTAATTGTACGATTAAAAAATCAACTTTAAAAATACATAGTACAAAAGTAAATAATAAAGTAGAGGGTAATAATATTATTAGAAAAACAGTTAATTCTAAAAGTTTTTCTTATAAAACTTTTAAAATTAATTTACTAAAATTAAATAAACTAACCAATAATTTATTCATCAAATACATAAAATAACTTTTTAAAATAATAAAAAAGTTAACTTATGCTCAGCAAACTAAAAAATAGCTTTATTAGGTGAGACCTTGGTGTGATCACCCTTTTTTTTTTTCCGTAAAGTATTCGGCGATTTCCTTTAAAAGAAACAAGGGATCTGTGAGGTAGTGTTGTTGTACCAAAGAGGAAAAAGAATAGTACTGACGTGGACACTTGTTGAAGGTTCGGTAGTCGGTACCCGTTCCCTCAAAGCTGCTTTAACAACATCTCATTTAAATTTTGACTAGTCTCTATATTTAATATCAACATCTTAAATTATTTAATTTTAATTAACATCAATTTAAATGAACGTTTTATTTAAATTTCATTTGCATTTATATTTAAGATTAAATACAATTTTATTTTTATTTAAATTTTAATAAACCTTGATGAAAACTGTTTGTAATTATGAATCCAAATTCCAGACTTGAGTTTCCATTGCATAATCCTGAAGAAAAAGCATTTTGAGTTGAGTTTTTACGCTTCTTCCAACAAATGGGAGCTCGACATTTTAATATTTGGATACCTTCTCTTAATGGTTTTCTTCTTAATTGTTTCTCTTTTTTTTTTGTATTACATTCATATTTTTCTATGAATGTAATAAAAACACTTGGATCAAGGGCTAATGAAACATATTTTAAATTTCAATAACTCAAAAAAATAAAGTGGAGTTTATAATTATAAGTGTGATAATTATTTTTAAAATGTATAGTTTACTTATTCTATATGATTCAATTTTAAAATTCATAATTTAAATTTAAATTAAAATAGTTAATTTATGTAATTCAAAACTTATGGCTTAAATTTTAATTTTGAATAGTTTGTTTCAAGTGAAATTAATATTTAGAGTATTAAATTACAACGTTAATTTTAATATTTTTAAGAAATTATGAAAAAATGATTAGCTTAAATATAAAAAGTTTATTTTGGACTTATACTATAATATTTTTGTAATAATTAGTATTTTATTTTGTTAGACGACTTCAATAAATTCAATGTAAATTAAAAGATGAAGCCAAATGAATTAATCCTATTATTATAGTTATTTGTAACTGTTTATTAATGAGTTATATTTAAAAAAGTCTCTTAAAAGATAATATGCCAAATTTACATGTGGTGTAAATTGAAGGATGGGGAGATATTTTAGAGTTTAATATTTAAAATTAATTTTAAGAATCTAATATTTAAAATAATAGTTATGAATTTTAATTTTATTTTTAAAAGTAAAAGAAATATGGGGTCCAATTATGAGGGTTGGAACACTATGTTTCTAAGTGTTCCATCCATGTGCCACTTAATTTTGCCAACACATATGTGAGAGCTTTACATAAATTTGTGAATGAGATTTAATAAAATATGATTGGAACTAGTTAATCGAAACAGATGATCTGTTATTCGATTCCTACCGTCTCCTCAACTTCTACAATAAAATAAAATAAAATCACAACATATTTCAGTAATTTAAACGAAGCCTGTGGCTTGTGATTGGAGATATGGATCAACCATGGGAATAGTGAAACAATTTCCAATTATTTATTATACAATAAAAAGAATAATATTTGGTTGGTGACCCATAACTAACACTTTTGATTATCCTATCATGTGATCACCGCGTAAATGCGCAGTGGAAATTTGGAAAGTATAATGCCCAGTTGTCATTGGAAATTAAATAGTATGTAGATATAAGTTTTGTTATAAATAGTTAAGACGTGTAGTTGAATATTGTTAAAGTTAAAATTTAGAAGGAAAAATTGAAAATATATGATGCAGGACACAATTTTGTAAGGGAAAAGAGGAAAAGATATAACGGGTGAATATTTAAATTAGATTAATAAAAGTGGAAAGAAAAAATTGACAAGTCAATCAAATGAAGTAAAATTTATTATAATATTTTAATAAAAAATATCTCAACTACAAAATTTGATATAAATAAAAGTAGATCAATGAAAAATTAAAAAGAAAATTCTAACTACAGCTGAACAACCAACGGGTATATGAATTAAAAAGAAATTACTAACTGAACAAATAGAACGAGAATAGGAGATTAGCTGTACAAGACAGAATACAGGAGGAACATAGTTCAGCAATAGTTATCAATAGATAATAAAATAGTAAAAAAGACAATGAAACATCAATAAGAATAATTTGTATATTTGTTAGGATTACAGTCGTCTGAGCACTAAGGATCAACAAATAGCAAAAGAGACAAGAAAATGGTAACCAAAGGAGTTTAAAAATGCATTAAGATTTCAGGAATATGAGATATAATAAATTTTGTGGATTTTCTTGCCAATTAGTAATTCTTAGATTGTAGAATGAAATATCATCAATGCCTGGAATTTGATCAATGAAATTTTCAATGATGATTGTGAAAGCTGAATTCTTCATAGTTGCGATATCCGAAAGAGTGGGCTTTACGTAGCACATAAGAAGTCTATCATGTAGATTTTCCAAGAGAACTAAAGATTTGTTTGCCGGACCCTTTCGAAAAAAGTATATCGCTTTGACTACATATCTTAGGAGACCTATAGGATTGGTGAGTACGTAGACATCAAGGTTAATAGCATCATTCACAAGACCGATTGTTTAGCTGTGATCAATATTATCTCAGAGTTATAACAACCTTATCATCCTCACCTTGTCATTATTCAAGATATCTAAGAACTTTTAGCTCGACAGTAGCGTTGCTTTCTTCTTCATATTTTTTAGAAAGGTAATCATTGTGCAGATTTCCTTACAACGATTTGATCGTTACAAGTACCTATGTGGTCTTATTGGTAGACTCTACCTCTTGGACTTTGTCTGAATCTCAACGGCGACTGTCAATCTATTACTTTTCTGAAAAACTAGTCTTTCCTCGATCTTTCCCTCCTCATAAAAAAAAAAAAAAGAAGGGGATGCGTCACTAGTTATACCATAGCAGCATTGGTCGTACCTAGAATGTCACTAAATGACCTGTCTGTGTAGAGATCAATAAACAAGTA